>CM043698.1:88472500-88695000 GCA_023935145.1 Bretschneidera sinensis
TTCTGTAAGCCATATGGTCCATATCCTCAGACTAATGAAAACAAAAAAAATTGTAAATATTCATGCATAGTATGTTGTATATAATGTTCAACTGAGATCTGAATAATGTATCTCCCCTATTGAGGGTTGAGGATTGATGTAAATAATTGCAGTTGGTATATTTTTATTATTGCATATATGTATCGTGCTAAGATTTTCAAAATGTGACAACACCGTTTCGGGGGTGGCCAACTCGGGATGGCTCGTTACAATTTTGGTATCAGAGCATTGGGTTTTATGATTCTGTAGACTGCGTAAAAAGAAAGAAAGTGGAAGATTAAAATAAATTTTATTTATTGAAAATTCTAAGGATGGCACGTATACGTGCTAGAATTAGAGATGTTGACTTGAGAGGGCGTGGTAGGCCCCAATTTTTAAACGAGCTGAGGTTGAGATAGAAATTGAGTTTGAGTTTGTGGTTCCTCAAATGGAAAAATGTTGACAATATAATTGATATTATTAGAGGTGTGAGAAATCTGAGGTTAAAAAAGATGAGCTAAGAAAAGCTCTTGCATATGCTCTTGAGAAAACGAATGTAACAAATGATAGAGTTGATGGACTATAGCATAGAGCTGATGAACAGGCCATCTCCCTTCATAGAACAGTGCTTGAGGTTGTTGTAAATCCAAGAATGGTAAACGTTAAAAGAGGAAAGGCTAGTTTATGCATGAGATGCAGGGAGATTGTTTTGTTAGATATATTAAGTTGAATGCTTTGTTGTTTAAAGGATCTATGAATCCTTTTGAGCCGGAGTTATGGGTGAAATATGTAGAGCGATTATTTGGTATTTTACCAGTGACTGATAGATAGAGGATCACCTTTGCTTCATTTAAGTTAAAAAGGAGAAGCTTTAGAATGGTGGGAGGATACCCTTCCCAGGGTAAGTTTATATGTTGATAGAGCCTTAACTTTGAATAAGTTTAAGGAGGCTTGTTCTTTTATAAATATTGCTCATATACTTTCAGAGCCCAACAGAAGAGAGATTTCATTTATTTGAGGTAAAAATGTGTTGACTGTAGCTCAGTATGGTAGCAGATTTGTAGTCTTGTTAGTGGTTGTACCGAAAATGGTAGACCTAAAGGAGAAAAAGCGTAAGAGGTTCAAAGATGAACTATGTATTAAGATTTGATCGAAACTATCTTACATGAGGCATATGAATTATGTCAGGTTGGTAGATATAGCACTCCCCAAGTACACAATAATGAATTCACCGCCCTAAGAGCCTGACGATTCCATTCTCGGTCAGTAGAGGTCGCATCACACAACGCTCAAAGCACAAATATCACATCCATGTTGGGGCCCACCTCGAGACCTTGGAAAGAAGATCTCCAACAACAATATCCTCATAATAAGATGTTTCTCTACACAAACACAAAGAGACTCTTTTTAGAGAACAAGAGGTTCTTCACAAACAGAACAACTTCGACTCTCCCTTTCGCTACAACTTTGGTATCTCTCTAAACCCTTTATTTTACATCACTTTGGTACAGCTACTAACTCAAAGGGTTCTTCCTAGAGAACCCAACTTTGGGTGGCTTTCTTTGTAAGGGTTCGCATACGATGCTAATGTAATCCCAAGAACAAATCAAGCATCAAGCTTCTTCCTTCATCAATTCAAGATCATTTGACAAGATCACCCTTGGTTTTTTTTACATCAACAATTCCAAATTTTGATAGGACTTCCATTAATATATTAGGAATTTAGTATCACTCTAAATCACTAATAATTGATCAGTTTAAAAGAGTAACTCTGAAACATTATTTTTTAACTGACCCACCAAATATTTAACAGCAAAGCTGACCTGATTGCCTTGCTTCTAACAATATTTTGGCTATGGAATAAAAGAAAAGAGTGATTGATTCGGTTGACAAAATTAAATAATTACTTTGTACTAATCTCTTATAACAATTGATTCTTTTATACAAATTCCTCCTTCTTTCTCTCTCCCCTGCATCGCCCCCCCTTCACCTTCCCTATATCCGCGCTGCTTCCTTCTTCCTCCTCCTCCTCTTCCCAGATCATGCAGCCTCTCCTTCTTCTTCCTCTTCCTTCTTCTCATCTTCTTCTTCCTCCTAATCCTTATTTTTCTAGATCAAGTGCTTCTCCTCATTCCTCTCTTCTTTTCCTGGATAGCTCAGTCGACTCTCTCTCCTCTTTTTTCCTCCTTCCTCCGCGCCGACTCTCTCTCCTCCTCTAACATGGTAGAAGACTTGAGTTTAACCTTAGTGCACCAAGGAGAAAAGAAGAACAGTGTCTTCAACCATTTTCTTTTGGGTGCACCTTAGAATGGATAAGAAAATAGCATTTCTTACCCAAAGATAGAACACTAACCCACAGGTTGCAAAGATAACACTTAATAGAGTTTTGAGAGAAATTCTCTTATTAATTCTATTGATCAAAGTTCTAAAAAATACAATAATGGGATCACCTATTTATAGTGATAGGAAAATTATATTCCTTATAAAAGAAGTAAATCTAGTCCTAGTAGAAAAGTAAACATAGAGTCCTAGTAGAAAAGTAAACATAGAGTCCTAGTAGAAAAATAAACATAAAGTCCTAGTAGAAAAGTAAACATACCTAATCCAAATAAAAAAAAAATAGGTTTAGAGAAATTAAAGTTAATTCTAATAAGGAAAGGACAACAAAAATAAAATACTAACTATTATGTCCTATATTAGTCTACCCTTCTTGAAAACAACTCGTCCTCGAGTTAGGTTTTGTCCCTTTTTGGTGGAAAATATTCAAAAATGTCCTCCATATTGAACATTGAAGAAATTGCTAGGTCCTCCGGAAGATCAACAACATAGGCATTATCATTTATCTTCTTGAGAACTTTGCAAAGACCAAACTTCTTGTTTCGTAGTTTTCCCGATGTTCCAGTCGGCAGTTTCCCCTTGCGTAGATACACCATCACAAGATCTCCCTTTTGAAAAACCTTTGATCTCCGACCTTTATATGCCTTCTCCTTATACTTAGCATAAGTATCCTTGAGATGCTGACGAACCTCTTCATAAGTTGTCTTCATCCGCTCGGCCAAGTGCTCGGCTGCTATACTGGCCCCGGGTAACTTGGGCAGATTTGCTAAGTCTACAATAAGCTTCAGAGTTCTTCCATACACGACCTCGAACGATGTCTTCCCAATAGACCTATTCACCATATTATTATAAGCAAACTCGACCTAAGGTAGAGCTAAGTCCCACTGATTCGGCTTATCTCCTGCAATACAACAAAGCAAGTTGCCTAATGTGCGGTTCACAACCTCAGTTTGTCCGTCCGTGTGCGGATGGCTAGTGCTGCTGAAATTTAAGGCTGTGTCAAACCTCATCCAAAAAATTCTCCAAAAGTGGGATAAAAACTTGGTGTCTCAGTCAGAAGTAATCAACTTTGGCATCCCATGCAATCTTACCACTTCTCGGAAGAATAGGTTGGCTACCTGGACAACATCAGAAGTTTTCCTGCAAGAAATAAAATGAACCATCTTGAAAAATCTATCCACTACCACCATAATCGAGCTAGGTCCTCATTGGGCTCTTGGAAGTCCCAACACAAAATCCATGGACACATCATTCCAAGGTGCCTCGGGTATCTGTAAAGGCATGTAAATTCTAGTGTTTTGCGTTTGCCCCTTATCTACTTGACATACTTGGCATCTCCTTACGACGTTTCCTACGTCCTTCTTCTATTATGGCCAATAATACCAATCCTCCACTAATGTAATGGTCTTGTATCTCCTAAGATGTCTACCTAAACCTCCACTATGCAGCTCTCGGATGACTTGCACCCGAAGAGAACTTCTCAGAATGCAAAGTTGATTTCCCCATAAGAGATATCCCTCATAGATATGCATCTTGGGTATAGGTGTCCCAGATTTGCAACGATCCCAGTACTCTCCAAAATCCTCATTTGTTTCATATAACTCATTGAGACACTAGAATCTTGTTACTACAACTTGTAAACTTACCAATAGTGTAGCTCGGTGGTTCAATGCATCAACTACTCAGTTCAGCTTCCCTGATTTATGCTTATGGGAGAAAGTGAATCACTGAATGTAAAATATCCACTGGGTGTTCAGATTCTTCTGATTGTTGATAAACTTCAAAGCTTGATGGTTAGTGTAAACGATGAACTCCTACTGAATAAGGTAGTAATCTCATACCTTCAATGCTCTTAGAATAACATATATTGACTATTTATGTCTCGTCTCTCCGAGCTTCTCACTAAAAAATTTAATGGGCTTTCCTTCTTGAGTCAATACGGCTCCAATCGCTACAATTGGCGCATCACACTCAACCTCAAACAATTTGTCGAAGTCAAGTAGAGCTAGTACCGATGCTATACATAGCTTCTTTTTTATTAGTACGAAACTCTTCTCGACTTTTTCACCCCAATAGAAACCATCTTTCTTCATGCACTCAATGATAGGGGCTACTATGCTACTGAAATTTCGAACGAACCTCCAATAGAAGTTCGCTAACCTATGAAAGTTTCTAACCTCCCCGATAGTCCTCAGTGTGGGCCACTCTCGGATTGTTCTCACCTTATCATCATCAACCTGAATCCCATCTGAACTAACTACAAATCCGAGAAAGGGTAGCTGGTCCATCATAAAGGTGCACTTCTTAAAGTTGATAAAGAGCTTATGTTCACGAAATGTCTCTATTACCTGTCTTACGTGACTCATATGGTCTCTCGGGTTGCGACTGTAGATAAGAATGTTATCAAAATAAACTACAATGAATTTACCGACGAAGGGTTTCAATACCTGGTGCATAACTCGCATAAATGTACCTAGTGCATTAGAAAGTCCGAATGGCATCACCATCCACTTGTAGAGTCCTTCTTTACTCTTGAATGTAGTCTTCCATTCATCTCCCGGTCGGATACATATCTGATGATAACCACTCCTCAAATCAATCTTCGAAAAGATCTTAGCTCCTGCTAGCATGTCAAATATATCACTTATCTGAGGAATAGGGAACCTGTACTTCACTGTGATCTTGTTGATAACCATCTTTCTTTGGTTCAAGCAAAGCTAGTACGGCACATAGACTCATACTCTCCCGCAAGTGTCCCTTCCACATTAGTCTCTCTACCTATTCTTATAAGATCTCATTCTCCTTAGGGCTTATCCGATAGTGTGGAAGGTTGGGTAGACTAGCTCCACGCACTAGGTCAATACAATACTGGATGTCTTTCATGGGTGGGAGTCCATCAGGCATCTCTTGGGGGATGATATCCCGAAACTCTTCTAGCATTGCTTGCACTTGCTCGGGAATGGTTTGTGACTTAGGCACAGTGGCTCCCTTAACTACCAATCCAATGATCTCTTGGGCTTCTTTGACCTCCTTTAGGAACTCAGCCTTCTCGATCAACAAA
The DNA here is from genome assembly GCA_023935145.1 of Bretschneidera sinensis. NCBI lineage: Eukaryota > Viridiplantae > Streptophyta > Magnoliopsida > Brassicales > Akaniaceae > Bretschneidera > Bretschneidera sinensis. The sequence goes on from CM043698.1 coordinate 88,477,917, forward strand.
ACCTGCTTCCTCTCAGTTTGAGTAGGTGCCCTAACCAAGTCTTCTTTTAGTGATCTAAATATTATCTTTCGACCCTCCTAGAAGACAATATAGACATTATCATGGCCTTTATGTTGGGCATCCATGTCAAATTTCCATGGTCTCCCTAAAATTATGTGACAAGCATCCATCTCAATAACATCACAAAGAATGGAGTCTGAATAGTGTTTACCGATTGAGAAAATGAACCGACACTGCTTGGTAACTGGTGTCTGGGTACTTTACTTGATCCATCCAATCTTGTAAGGTGCTGGGTACTTCTCGGTTTTTAGGCCTAACTTCGTCACCATCACTTGGGACACTATATTCTTTCCACTGCCCCCATCAATGATCACATCACATACTCGCTGGTTGACTGTACATCTTGTGCGAAAGATATTGTGCCTCTGTGATTAGTCTTCATGTCTCAGGGATAGGAGTACTCATTGGATAACCAAGGACCGAGAAAGGAGAGCTCCTTCATCAGCGTTGGCTATTGTTTCCTGGTACTCGGATGTCTCTTCCCTGAGAGCATCTTCCTCTTGAAACTCCTGATACTCTGCCACCTCAATAGTCTCGGTGTCAATGTAATTCACCATCTTTCTTCTCGGGCATTGATGAGAGCCATAAAATGCATCTTAATAGTCCTTAATCGTTAGCAATTTATACATTAATAACTCTAAAGTGGTATTCTTGGATCGTTGACTTATTTCGGTGCATTTTCAGGTAATTTAAGTTCAAAAGAGGAGAAAAAGCTATTGTTGTTTGAAGCAAAAAGACTCAAAGCACACCAAAGTAAAGACATGGTTGCAGAAGGGCAAATGAAGAGAAATCAAGTTTATAAAGTGTGCGTTGCGGCCTAGAATTATCCAAGCCTTGGAGGGCAAGGAAGAAGCATCAAGTCAGGCGGCGGCCTGGATCAAGCTGAAGTGCGGCTTGGAGGGCTGAGTCGCGACCTAGATTAGGCTGGGCCGCGGCCCACAGAATGATGAAGAAGCAGCACAAGTTGAGCCGCAGCCTGAATCAATCTGAGCCGCGGCGCGACCTCGATACCCTGTCTCCGAGTTACAACTTAATTAGGTTTTTTAATGATTGTTTAAACCCTAATACACCCTTAGACCTCTTGTATTATAAATAGCTCACTTAGGGTTTAAAAAAGAACATTCATAAAAACCTGGAAAACTCAAAGAAGCAACCAATTCTCCTCCATCAAATTATTTAACCATGAGCCCCATGGCTAACTAATCTCCAAGCATGGCGAAGGGATGAGTCCCTAGGTGTAGTTGTTCCTATTTTCCTTTATTTGATTTAGATTTAGTAGGGATTTACTGTCAAAACATTGTTATGGTTTACTTTACTATCTAATTATAAGATTTTCTCTAATCCGGTGATTGTATCTTTCTCCTTGATATAAATCTAGTCATCCTTTTCTTATGTCAAGATTGTTTGGGTATGATTGAGTCTGGTAGACTTATTCTTTAGGCTTGTCCATTACTGTAATATTGTCATAAAAGATAAACCTATAGGATAGATCATGTGTGCATGAATCAAAAGTAATGTATTTCAGAACAATTACATTGGGGTTTATACATGCTCTTATTGAATATTTGTCGATTGTCTGTTTGGGATGTGAAACTTGCAATCCAGAAAAAAACAACTGAATCAAGTTAGGATTAGGGAAATTAACCTAGGGAGGATTCCCGGAACCTTGTTGTTACTCTATTATATTTTACAATCTATTTTACACGATTACTTCATTATCAAAAGGTCACACTTTCTCACTAAAATCTTAATCGTTTGTGTTATGGTTCACACATTCTTTTGTAGTTAACTTGTTTCCTTATGGAATCGACACCCCAAAGCTGTGCTACAACTACCACGTTATGTTTTAGGCGTAATCAAATTTTGGCGCCGTTGCTGGGGAAACGCGCTTACTTACAAAGAAGTTTGTCAACTCTAAGATAAGATGGTACTATCGTTTCTTTCTATTAGTTTTGATTTTTTGATTTTTTATTATTTTTTTCTGTTTTATTTATCACTTTTAAAACTCAGTTGGTGTATGCTTAGACCGAGAGATTTGCGAGGGAGATTCATTAAAGGACTCAAAATAAAGATACATTTCCCTTCCACGTCCGTTAGTGAAACCTTGCCTAGATTAAATCCTAGTGTACAGCCAACAGAAAATTTAGAAAACTTTGTTAATATGGCTGAAAATGCTAATGAAAATGTTGCTAGGACACTTAAAGATTACCTATATCCTAGCCGGATAGCCACACCATCATGCATTATGTTTCTAGCCAACACTCGCCAGCAAGATTTCAAAACAGGGATGATACAATTACTCCCTACTTTTCATGACTTGGAAAACGAGAACCCATATGTGCACATTAGGGAGTTTGAGGAAGTAGTTGCGACTTTTCACAGTCAAGATGAAACTGATGATATTGTGAGACTCAAGTTTTTTCCTTTCTCTTTGAAGGATAAAGCTAAGAGTTGGTTATACTCGCTAAGGCCACGATCAATTGGGTCATGGAATGAGATGACCCAAGTCTTTTTTAACAAATACTTCCCTCAACATAAGACTAATGCTTTGAAAAGACAAATCTCCACCTTTGCACAAAAGAAAAACAAGACTTTGTATCAGTCTTGGGAGAAATTTAAAGAGTTGTTAAGTATATGTCCACATCATGGGTATGAAAATTGGCGTTTAGTGAGCTATTTCTATGAGGGTCTTACCTATAGAGAGCGTCAATTTGTAGAAATGATGTGTAATGGTGAGTTTTTGCAAAAAGACTCTGATAAGGCTATAGAGTACCTCAATGAGCTTGCTGAAAAAGCTCACACATGGACTGGACCTAGTGCTACTGAAAGCACAAATAGGTCATGACCTATAGGAAACCCTAGTGGTGGGGGAATATACCATCTTAGGGAGGAAGACAACCTGAAAGCCAAGGTCGAAATGATTACTAGGGAGTTAGAGGCATTAAAAACCAAAAAACCAACACACATGGCTAATCAAGCCAAACCTTTAGAACCATGTGTTTGTGTGTGCTGGGGTTGATCATCCCGCTCAAGATTGCCCCACATTTGTTGATATGAAAGGGCTGTACGAGGAACAATGTAATGCCTTAGGCATGTACAAGAAGCCTCCAACACCCTTCTCTAACACTTACAATCTGGGGTGGTGAAATCACCCCAACTTCAGCTGGAAATATGAAAATCAGTAGCATGCACAACCCCCTAGATCATACCCAACACCGTATCATACACCCTCATCTTCTAGGAACTCTTTAGAAGACACTTACATGCTTTTATAGAAGTACAAAGTAAGACAAACCAAAGGTGTGAGGCACTAATTACATAAGTGGTCGAGGAGAACAAAGAAATAAGGAGTCAAGTGTCCAAATTAATGGGCTCCTTAAGTGTGACCGAGCGAGGTAAGTTTCCTTCCCAAGCTCAGTCCATACCTCGTAGTCAACATATGGCATAAGAAAATTTGAAAGATGTAAATGCCATTGTGACCCAAAGTCGTAAGTCACTACACATCCCACCAATGAATAAACCCGAGGATGTGAGAAAGGGTCAAACTAGTAGTGAAGCTGAGCTGCCTAAGGACTCTGAAGTGACCAAAAGTCCTGTTAAGGCACCATTCCCTCAAGCCTTAAAATCCAACAAGAAAAATCTGGACCTAAATAATGAAATCCTAGAGAACCTAAGGCAAGTAAAGCTGAATCTTCCACTTTTGCATGTGATTAAACAAGTTCCTACCTATGCAAAAGTTCTCAAGGATTTATGCACAATTAAGAGGAAGCACCATGTAAAGAAAACAACATTCCTAACTGAGCAAGTGACTGCTTTAATTGAGCAAAGAATTCCTCCAAAATACAAGGATCCTGGCTATCCAACCATTGCATTTAGCATTGGAAATCATGAAGTTGGACAAGCCTTGTTAGATTTAGGAGCTAGTGTAAACCTGATGCCATTCTCCATTTACTTATAGCTGGAGTTAGGAGAAATCAAACCAATCGGTGTGGTATTACAATTAGCTGATAGTTCAGTCAAAGTACCCCGGGGTGTGGTAGAGGATGTTTTGATTCAAACTGATAAATTTTACTATCCTGTTGATTTCTTAATTCTTGATACTACTTCTGCTATTGACACTAACTCTAAAATCCCTTTGATTTTGGGTAGACCTTTTCTTGCTATTGCAAATGCTCTAATAAATTGTAGGAATGGACTCATGAAGCTGTCCTTTGGAAACATGACCCTTGAAGTGAATATTTTCAATGTTGCAAAACAGCCCGAAGATGAGAATGAAAACCACTAGCTTTACATGATTGAGTCACTCATCAATGAGGGAGTTTCCTTAGCTCATGATTATGATCCTCTTAAAAAATTTCTTGTTAATTCTAAGATAGATTTTTTTGATGATAAAACTAATATAATTACTATTTGTGCTATTTTTGACAAATCTCAGGATTATAGCAATGGGCATGGCAACCAAAGTTTAAGGAGTTGCCCGAAAGAAGCAAGACACAGGTTCCCTCAAGTGTGGAAGCACTTAAAGTCAAATTGAAGCCACTACCTAAGGGTTTAAAACATGCCTTTCTCGGTCCAGGTGATATCTTTCTTGTTATTATTTCATTTGAATTATCTGAAACTCAAGGTGAGAAATTAATTCAAACTTTAAATGCACATAAATCAGCCTTAGGATGGGGCATGGCTGATTTAAAGGGAATCAATCCCCTAATATGCTCCCATAAAATAAATTTGGATGAAGGAACTAGTCCTCGTAGAGACCCTCAACGTAGGCTTAACCCTGCTATGAAAGAAGTAGTGAAAAATGAAGTGCTGAAACTGTTAGATGCGGGTATTATATATCCCATAGTTGATAGTAAGTGGGTAAGCCCTACACAAGTCGTTCCTAAAAAGTCCGGAGTCACTGTGGTAAAGAATGACCTAGGAGAGCTAGTCCCTACCAAACTTGTGATCGGGTGGCGTATGTGCATTGATTACAAAAAATTAAATGCTGCCACCAGGAAAGACCACTTCCCACTCTCTTTTATTGATCAAATTCTTGAGTGTGTAGCTGGTCATCCCTTTTACTATTTTCTAGATGGTTATTCTGGTTATTATCAAACAGAAATTGCATTAGAAGACTAAGAAAAGACCACTTTTACTTGTCCCTTTGGCACCTATGCTTTTCGTAGGATGCCATTTGGATTGTGTAATGCCCCTGCCACTTTTCAACGTTGCATGATGAGTATTTTTAGTAACATGGTTGAAAATTGCATGGAGGTTTTTATGGATGACCTAACTATTTTTGGATCTTCATTTGATGCATGCTTAATGAATTTAGAAAGAGTATTGATTCGTTGTGAGGAAAAAGAATCGGTTTTAAATTGGGAAAAATGCCATTTCATGGTACCATCCGGTATTGTCTTAGGGCATATTGTCTCTTTTAAAGGAATAGTGGTTGATCAATCTAAGATTAAATTAATCTCTAAATTACCTACCTCTAAGACAATAAAAGATGTGAGATCTTTCCTTGTTCATGCTGGTTTTTATAGGAGGTTCATACAAAATTTTTCGAACATATCTAGACCACTATGTGCCCTATTAGTTAAAGGCACCCCCTTGGAATTGACTCAAGCTTGTCAAGAGGCCTTTAAAACACTGATTGGCAAGCTTACTTCCGCACCTATAATGCAGTCATTGGATTACACTTTACCTTTTGAAATTATGTGTGATGCTAGTGACTACACTATAGGTGCTGTTCTTGGACAGCGAAGAGAGGGAAAACCTTTTGTCATTTACTATGCTAGTAAGACTTTAAATAGTGCTCAAATGAATTACTCCACAACTGAAAAAGAATTGCTAGCTGTAGCATTTACTTCAGATAAATTTCGTGCTTATTTAATTGGTTCCCCTATTCTTATCTTTACAGATCATGCAGCCCTCAAGTACCTTCTTACAAATATGGATGCTAAGGCACAACTAATACGATGGATCCTACTCCTACAAGAATTCTACATCACCATAAAAGACAAGAAAGGCATGGAGAATGTAGTGGCTGACCATCTATCAAGGCTCACTTTGAGGACACTTGCGACGACATACCAATCAAAGATGACTTTCCCGAAAAGTATTTACGCCTCGTTACTTCTTTACCATGGTTTGCTCACTTCGTGAATTATTTGGGTACAGGTGAGATACCAATGGATTGGAGTGCTCAAGATAAGAGGAAATTCTTATATAAGGTACATACATAATTTCTATTGGGATGACCTCTATCTTTTTAAGTACTGCCCTAACCAAATTCTAAGACGTTGCATCCCTAATGAAGAAATTGCAAGTGTCTTAGAATTTTGTCACTCCCAAGCTTGTGAAGGCCACTTTTCAATGAAAAAAACGCTGCAAAAATTTTAAGGTGTGGATTTTATTGGCCTACCTTGTTTAAAGATGCAAATACCTATTGTCGCTCATGTGAAAGGTGTCAAAAGTTAGGAGTTGTTTCTCGCCGAAATATGATGCCCCTAAACCCTATTTTAGTAATTGAAATCTTTGATTGTTGGGGCATCGATTTCATGGGACCCTTTCCTCCTTCCTTCAGATACCAATATATCATCATGGCAATAGATTATATATCTAAGTGGGTAGAGGCAGCAGCTTGCTGAAGCAATGATAATAGAACGGTGATTAAATTCCTTAAAGAAAATGTGTTATCTCGATTTGGTACACCAGGTGATATAATTAGTGATCGAGGTACACATTTTTGCAACCGTTCTTTTGAAGCTTTGATGAAAAAATATGGGGTATTACATAAAATTTCTACTGCCTACCATCCTCAGAATAGTGGACAAGTAGAGCTTACTAATAGGGAGATTAAACAAATTTTAGAAAAAACAGTTAACCCCGATCGCAAGGATTGGTCTTTGAGACTAACTGATGCGCTTTGGGCTTACCGTACAGCCTTTAAAACTCCCTTAGGTATGTCGCCTTATTGGCTTATTTTTGGAAAGCCTTGCCACTTACCCGTGGAGCTCGAGCATCGAGCTTATTGGGCCATCAAGTCTTTTAATTTTGACATAGGAGAGGTGGATAAGCTTAGAAAGTATCAATTGACCGAGTTAGAGGAATTAAGAAACGATGCTTATGAGAACTCTAGAATCTATAAGACCAAGATGAAAGTATTTCATGATAAAAAAATTTTGAGGAAAACATTTAAACCTAATGATCAGGTGTTCTTATACGATTCTAGACTCCATAAGCATCCTGGAAAACTTCGGTCAAGATGGACCGGCCCTTTTATAGTGAAAAATGTTTTTGAAAACAGGGCGGTAGAAATTGAGGATATTAGAGATGGTTGGGTCTTTAAAGTAAATGGTCAACGACTTCAGATCTTAATTGATAGACAAGATCTGGAAGTGGAAGACATTCCACTTATGGATCCAATCTATTCACCTTGACCACACAATAAAGGTACGTTTTTACTTTTGTTTTGTTTTGTTTTTAATTAAGTTTTCTTCAATTTTTAATTTTAGTTTAATCTGATTTTTGGTTAAGAATTGTTTTTGCTAATTTTATTTCATTTTTTTTCTTCTTTTTGGCACTAAACAAAATTTTCTTCTTTAGGATCAGATCCAGGTCGTGCCTAGGCCCACCAGAAGTCCGCCTTGCCCCACAGCACCAGCCCATTTCGCCCCAGCCTGCGCCACGCCCCACAGAATGCCCTTCACTCCTCACATAGCTCACGCTATGATGCACCCTCTGCCAAGCCGCGGCTTGACCTGTCTTGCCACCTGTCCCTGCACACAAACTAAAACCCTTTTTCTACACCTCTTCTCTTCCTTTTAACCACACGAACACAACAGCCCATCTCTCACTTTCTCTTCGTCTTTCCAAACCTTAACCTAGCTCCTCTCTTTTCCTCAAAATTTCTTCATTTTAACTTCATTTCTTGTAGGATTTTGCACTAAGATTGCAACTTTTGTTGGTAATTTCTCCAAACAACTTGGTTCTAAGAAGATTTTTGGGTTCATCAAGAAAACTTCAAGTTGGTGGTTAGTTTTTCTTCTCCCCAATTTTGAATATCAAGTAAGCAAAATTTCTTCTCTTTATTGTTGATTTGTGCTATTTGGGTGATTGCTTTTGACTTTATTTTATTATTCTATACACTTGATTCACATGGCACCCAAATCCAAGAGACCAAGAGGGAAACAACCTCAAGAATATGATGAGAGAAAATTTGCTAGTTTTGAGGCTAGTGAGCGTTATTTTAGCTTGTTAAATGCTAGAAAAATCATTCCTGAGAGAGGATTCAATATCACTGAGAGGGGGAACCTAGACTTGTTTAGAATTATTATTGATAAGACTTGGGGCACATTTACAAGACAACCTTCTCATTCCCTCCCAAATATAGTTAGAGAATTTTATGCCAATACCGACGAACATCGGAATAGTAGTGTAATGATGAGGGGAAGAACAGTCTCTTTTAACAGCACATCCATTAATAGGTTATATGTGTTACCTGACATTGCCCACTGTGACTATCTTGTATATGTATCTAGAATTGATTATGATGAGATTTGTAATACTCTCTGTATTTCGGGCACCACTTGGAACATGACGGGTCAAACCCATAAAACCTTGCCCGGTGCGTCTCTTGTTGTTAATGCTCGAGCTTGGCAATATTTTGCATGTCAACGGATGATGCCCGCTACACATTATAGTGACCTGTCTGTTGAGAGAGCTATTTTGATATATGCCATTTTGATAGGTATGACCATAGATGTGGGCCAAGTCATATTCAATTCTATCCTACACACTGTGTGACACAAGCTTGGATTATACTTTCCTTCATTGATTACCCAATTATGCCTCCAAGCCGATGTCCCTTACAGTAGTAATGAGGAAGCCCATCCACCCAAGAAACCCATCGATGATGGTCCGCTCACTCTAATTAAAGCCTCAAGGCCGTAAACTTCAGGAGAAAGAGCTGCAATTGCTGCTCCCCCTCCTCCTCCCTCTAGGCATTACACTATTGTCGAACGCCTTCAGCGTTTAGAGATTCATTTTGACGAACATAAGAAATTTTTGCATGATAGATTCGATCGTCAAGAATGCTTCTTTAATCGTCAAGAACGATTCTTGATTCTTGGCTAGGCAAGTTGATTATCAAATGGGGGTGTACTCTTCTTTTGGTCAAATATACCAACACCTTGCCTTCGCTACTGGTTGTAACAGAGATCATTTTCCTACTTTGCCACCCTACCCGGGTTCATCTTTTGATCCACCTCCCGAGGAAGGTGACGAGAATGAAGAAGAGAATGAGAACGAGGATGATGATATAGAGGATTAATTTTGGGTGCTATTTTGTTGTTTCTCTTATTTTTATTTTTTTTCTTTCAGATAACTATACTAACATTTATTGTGTTTCTCCCTTTTCTTATTTTTTGTACTTTATTTCCATAACATATGCTGACATATGTTGGGAATCTTAATGCTACACCACAGTTGCTTTCTTTTTGTTTGTTCTATGTTGTCGATCGGACTTTTAACAAGAAGTATAGCATGCAGTTCAAATGGAGGCACACAATTTTCAGCTTCTGTGCACTTGTGCTTCAAAGGGAGTTTCCTTTACCCTTTCTTTACCATTGAGGACAATGTAATTTTTAAGTTGGGGGTGGAGAAAACACATTCTTTTTCTTTCATTGAACTCCTTGGTGTCATTTTCCTTAATTGTTATATTTAGCATGCTTTGTGTTTGCCTTGGAGTTAATTCACATGTCAATGATATGAACTTAATTGAGATAGCAGATAGCATTTAGAAGAAGTTAAATCTTGCTTCAGTTTGAAATTAATTTAAGTATCAGTCTTCATTTGGTTTGAGACTCTAGTTTGTGGTAAGATTGTATGATTAGTCTTAAACACTTAGAGAAGTTTTATGTGTGATTATTTTGTGAATATTTTTGCGGTCTTAACAAGCTCTAGAACTTACTTGATAACCACTTGAGGTGAATTCCTAGAATGAACATTACTTATGATATGATATAGGCCATTTTTGGACCGTTTGAGCCTGTCAAACCTACCATTGCTATATTTACCACTAGTCACCTATTTGAGCCATTTTTCTTCAAAAAGAATTTGAGTCTTGTTTCTTTCAATAGCCCATTTACTCACCTTTATGAGCTTAAGAAAATATTTTATCCTTACCTTTCTCTTAAAAGAACTTAGCTATACACATTTGTTGAGAAGCACTTAAAAGGAGTAAGGATGGAAATATGAGAAAATATCTCTACCATAACCCAAGTACATTATAGGAGATAAGTTAGGGGTTATAGAAAAGAAAAGAAAAACGAAAAAAGAGCTGAATAGTCTTATGCCAAAAAAAATACAAAAGTAAAGAAAAGAGAAGTGAATTATGGCAAAGAAAGAAGAAAAGAAAAGAAAAGAAAAGTGGTGATTTGAGAAAAATTCTTGAAAAATGGTTGAAAAGTTAGGTGTTGAAGTAAGGTTAACTAGTGCTTAAAAGTGGTTGTGTTTAAAGCTAAGAGATTGAGTTCTTTTTACTTGTGAATCCTTCCCATTCTTTCTTAACCTTTACCTTAGCCTAACATTACAAGCTTATTAAAGACCTATTGATCCAATGTAATGTGATTTTTCTACAATAGTGGAGACAGGTTTAAATTGTAAGCCTATGGAGCCTATTTTTGTGATTGATGTCACACAATTTATCATCTTGTAGAGGCCAAGACTAATATTCATGAATGTTATGCATAAAATCATCTGGATGTTCAGATTAATGGATTGTGGTAAGATGGATGTTAGGAGTCAATAATGATTTTAAGATTGATGCTTGAATTACTTTTGAACTTGGGGAGAAATTTAATGATTCTATATGATGTGTGTTATGTGAAATTTTTTGGACAAAATGTGAATTACTCTTGGTTAACACTAAAATTGCTTTACTTTGTTGGGATCCCCCCCCCCCCCCGGTAGAATTCATCTCTTCTTTTCGCTTGAATTGCTAGGGACTAGCAATAAGCTAGTTGGGGGTTGTGATGAGAGCCATAAAATGTATCTTAATAGTCCTTAATTGTTAGCATTTTAGGGTTGATCTAAGTCTTAATTGCACTTTTATACGTTAATAACTCTTAAGTGGCATTCTTGGATCGTTGACTTATTTCGGTGCATTTTCTAGTAATTTAAGTTCAAAAGAGGAGAAAAAGCTATTGATATTTGAAGCACAAAGACTCAAGGCGCACCAAAGTAAATACATGGTTGCGGAAGGGCAAATGAAGAGAAATCAAGTTTATAGAGTGTGCGTTGCGGCCTAGAATTATCCAAGCCTCGGCCTCCAAAAAGTGCACCAAAAATAGCAAGGAAGAAGCATCAGGTCAGGCCGCGGCCTGGATCAAGCTGAGGTGAGGCCTGGAGGACTGAGCCGTGGCCTAGATTAGGCCGGGCCGCGGCCCACAGAATGATGAAGAAAGCACAAGTTAAGCCGCGGCCTGACCCAATCTGAGCCACGGCGCGACCCCGATACCCTCTCTCCGAGTTACAACTTAATTAGGTTTTTTTATGATTTTTTAAACCCTAATACACCCTTTGACCTCTTGTATTATAAATAGCTCACTTAGGGCTTGAAAAAGAACATTCCTAAAAACATGGAAAACTCAAAGAAGCAACCAATTCTCCTCCATCAAAGTATGAAACCATGAGCCCCATACCTAACTAATCTCCAAGCAAGGCGAAGGGATGAGTCCCTAGGTGTAGTTGTTCTTATTTTCCTTTATTTGATTTAGTTGTAGTAGGGATTTACTGTCAAAACATTGTTATGATTTACTTTACTATCTAATTATAAGATTTTCTCTAATCCGGTGATTGTATCTTTCTCCTTGATATAAATCTAGTCATGCTTTTCTTATGTCAAGATTGTTTAGGTATGATTGAGTCTGGTAGACTTATTCTTTAGGCTTGTCCATTACTGCAATATTGTCATAAAAGATATATTGTCGTTTCTTGATAAACCTATAGGATAGATCATGTGTGCATGAATCAAAAGTAAAGTATTTCATAACAATTACATTAAGGTTTATACATGCTCTTATTGAATATTTGCCGATTGCCTATTTGGGATGTGAAACTTGCAATCGAGATAAAAACAACTGAATCAAGTTAGGATTAGGGCAATGAACCTAGGGAGGATTCCCGGAACCTTGTTGTTCCTCTATTATATTTTACAATATATTTTACACGATTACTTCATTATCAAAAGTTCACACTTTCTCACTAAAATCTTTATCATTTGTGTTATGGTTCACACCTTCTTTTGTAGTTAACTTGTTTCCCTGTGGAATCGACACCCCAAAGCTATGCTACAACTACCGTGTTATGTTTTGGACGTAATCAGGCATTGACTGAATCTATGCCCCGGTTGGTTATATTTGAAACACTTATCTGGCCTGAGTCATGCATAAGGGTTGTTAGAAAGGGGTATGGTCCCTAACTATCTCAGTCCACTAGTGCTGCCATCGGCTGCCTTCCCTCCCAAGACTATGGACTGAGTAGTGGTCTCGAGAATGACCATTGGTTATTTTCCCCAAGACTGTGCAGATCGTATCGAATGACTCGGGTTTCGTTCCCAGGTTGAAGCTCTTGGACGCTCCAACTGTTTCTCTGCTCAGGTGGCTAGGCTAACAGCTTCAATAAGAGTGAACACCAAGCTTCCTATGTGACACTCTTGATACTGTTGGAACAATCGTTGCTCAAAGTCAAGTGGTAGAAACCAAGCTTTGAGAAGCTGCTTCATCTTCAGTCATAAAGTCACGGGTTCCTTCACCTGCTGGGATCGAGAAACTTGCAATTGTTCCCACCAAGCGGATGCTCTTGCCTTAAACTTATACCCTACCAACTTGACCTTTAGTTCCTCAGGAATACTCATGCAATCAAAGAACCTTTCTACCTCCATTACCCAATCTAAGAAATCTTCAATGTGAAGATGCCCATTGAATGAAGGCAAGTCTATCTTCATCCAGTATTCCCAAGAATCATCTCTACCATAATCCTGATGCCTAGGGTGCTCTTCATAAGCATCCCCATAGCCATCACCATAGACGTTACCCACATAACCAATGCCTCTGCACCCATAACCTTCATACCCTGTGCCACATCTGGCTTTGATACCAACTGATGTAGTGAAAGACTTGAGTTTAACCTTAGCTCACCAAGCAGGAAAGGACAACCGCATCTTCAACCTTTTTTCTAGGCGCACCCTAGAATGAAGAAGAAAACAACGTTTCTTACCCAAAGATAGAACACCAACCCGTAAGTTGCAAAGATAACACTTCGCAGAGTTTTAAGAGAAATTATCTTAATAATTCTATTGATCAAAGTTCTGAAAAATACAATAATGGGATCACCTATTTATAGTGAAAGGAAAATCCTATTCCTTGTAAAAAAAAGTAAATCAAATTTAGTCATAGTAGAAAACATACCTAATCCTAATAAAGAAAATAATTTTAGAGAAATTAAAGTTAATCCTAAAAAGGGAAGGAAAACAAAAATAAAATACTAATTATTATGTCCTACATCATCCTCCTCTTCCTCCCTCCTCTACGCCGACTCTCTCTCATTCTCTTCCGCCTCATTCCTCCCTCCTCTGTGCCACCTCCTTCCTCCTTTCTTTCTTCTCTTCCCAGATCATGTGATATCCTTCCTGTGTTGATTTTTCACAAAAATGTGGTGGAGAGAGAATGAGAGAATCTCCTCTTTGTTGTTGATTTTTGCATTTTTTTCTCTGGTTTTATATTGCCATTTGTGGGTGATTTTGTGTTGATTGTTGGAATTTATGTGAAATTTGATTTGTGATGATTGTTTAATTTTTTTGAAGAGAAGAAAAAATGTTTGGTTTGTTAGAAACTGGTGAGAAAATGCTGAGAAAATATATATGTACCTCTTTGACGATGTAGTGAAATTTGTATGGTCTGTATATATGACTTTGAAGTTTGAATATGTTGTTGAATTCATTATCTAGCTTAATAAACTGTTATAATGTTGGAAATAAGAATTTTCTCTTATTTTCTTACTATCCAAACATTATTTTTTTTTAAAATTCTTCCACTGAAAATAAAAAAGTTTAAATTACATGGAAAACTCTATTGTTTAGTTCAGTTTCATACTAAACCCAGAGATTGAAGACAAAGTTAACACCGTTAACCCTGATGCAAACGGTGTCAACCATAGGATTTAGTATAAATCAAAGTAAACCTTAGGGTTTGTTATGAAATTGAGTCAAACCATAGAGTTTTCTATGTAATTTACCCTGTTTTATATGGGTATATATTATATGACTATTTAAAAAAAATATACATTATTTTCCGTGTAAAAGTGTACTGTGTATAGTTTGTTTGGGTTAAGCTTCTAGCTTTTGAACAAATTGGTGCAATACTCAAGAGGGTTGACTTCTCTTCTTCCATGGGAGTTATGTTCGATGATATTAAAGAGCTTACAAGCTCGCTGAATGTTTGTTTTAGGCATGAACCTTACGTTGTTAATGATGTTGCTAGATAGTATTTGTATTGGTACTGTAGGTGTATGATTTAATTTATGAGTCAACCGAAGTAAAAATTGACTCGATTGAAATAATACTTCTCTAAAAAAGTTTGGTACTACCTCAACTAAGAAAACTTTAATGATATGCTATTATAAATCCAAAGACAAGAATTTAATCCAACAAATAATATACAGAGTACGCAACGAATGAAAAAGTGACAACAATCTCAATGTGTATATTGATAAAGAAATTCAAAACAATGCTGATACAGTGGGTTTACAAGACCTTGAGCTTGTTGTAGTAAATGTTAAGTCTTCAATGTAACTCTAACTTGACATCAAGATAGGCACAAAGTGGGGTTAGAGAAAGGAAATTACAGTTAAAGTTATGGTACTGCTACTCCTAGTGATTGTAAAGTAAAAGACAAGAAAGTAAAGGAAAGTAATTGCAGATAGATAAATAAATGATTGTTGGATGATTGTCTGTGTGTCTCTTATGATTTAATCTACTTCTATTTATAATGCTTCAGGCCTAGACAATTTTGTTGATTCTTCCAAAGAATCTCCCACGTTTCCACTTCTCCACATCCTTTGGATTAATTGCACTTTGGTACACCACGTGTCAAAACTTGTTACTCCACTACGTGAGTTGTATCTAATCATGGTCACTTTTACCTTAGGCAAATTAAATACATAAACTTTGGTTTCATCTTCAATCTCTAAAGAGTCAGATTAGCAGTTATGTGTATTCAAGGTTGAGGCAGCATCTTCTCAAGCCTACTAACCTTGAGTTCTCGAGATGAACTTCATCTTGATGTTTGCCCTCGAACTTCTCTTTTAAAGTTCGTGCTTCACAGACTTTTCTGATGGCTAGAGTTGTCTTATCTCATTTAATGCTTCTATCACGCCTCTTCGCTTCCAATCGTATTCTCTCTTACACGCTAGGACCTTTACATGTGGCCAAATCGAGACATACCACCATATTAAATTATTTTTGGTATAAACAATTTGGCCGCCATACGCGATTGGTTCAAAAGTGAGAACCACTAAGCATAATTACACCGGATCTTTACTTCCTTAAGGATTTGAATAGATTATGCTTCTATACTCCAAAATCCTTTATTCCCTTTTATGATTCCTTTCAAACGTTCTCTCTGAAACCCCTAGCATTACCAAATTTGTGAAGACCCGAAACATCCCGAGATGGGACATTCCGTCCTCCGATCGATCATTCATTACATGTACCTCGAAGGGTAATCAAAGTCAATATGCATGGAAGCAATATTGTGTTAAAACACTTTTTACTTTGATACATAATTTTGAATTTACATAACTGATCAATACTTATTACGAAACACAACACTCTTGCGCATATACTAGTACAAACCACTCCCTTACGCCATTTACAAATATACATGGTACCCAACTCTCTTATAAACTAAACTCTAGAGTCGTCTAGCTAACCCCACTATGCCGACTTCCTTATGTAAACTCTCTTCATTATCTAAAAATTAGTCCATTCAAAGAATGGATCATCCAAACGACTAGACTCAACAGGGATCTACGTGGATATATGCAAGTGTACAATTATACATGCATATATAAATGTAGTGATATTCATGTATGTATCATATCAAGAACACATAGTACTCTAACAGGTTGAGTAAATGCGAGTAATCCACCGTTCCATACCAGTGGTTACACTCAACTACTCTAAGCAATCATATACAATTCATTACTAACTAAACTTGAAAGGATACTCTCAATACCAATCAATTCCATCCCACCTCACTTTGGTCCAAACCAATCTTTCAAGGCATACGTTGATCAAACAAAGATCTCAATTGATCTAGTAGGGACCTCGTGAGCACCCCAATAGTGTTCAATTAATCATTGTAAGGATGGAGTCAAGTGTTATGCCCAAAAAATATTCAATCGTTCACTAACATTCAATAGTATAACGATGTGCACAACGCACACCTAATAGGAAGGTAAACATGTTATGATGTGTCCTAACATGTATCCCTTAAGAAATATTTCTTCATTCAGTTTAGATAACTCCTCTACATTCACACGCATGCACAAAGGCATACACATGCACATTCATCACATTCATCAATAAAAACAGTAGTTAAATAAATTTGTCAACTAAAATTCCATTATCTCACTCATTATATAACATTTCTGGGTGATTCAAAATAGTTTAGAAACTAGACTTCTAGATCTTCAATATAGACTCAAGAATAATCTAATTTAGTCTTAAAATTATCTAGTTACATTAACTTAAAGTTTGACTATGAAATTTGTCCAGATTATGATTTCTAAAACACAATAGTAACAAGTCTAATGATAGACTAAAGTATAGACATCTAATTGAGCTTAAATTTGATATATAATCTCTAAACATATAAAAATATAGCATACTAAAAATTCAAGTTCATTGCATAGCAAGACAACTGTTGGTATTTCTCTAAGGTTTGCACAGGTCCAACCATGGTTCAAAGATAGTTAAAGTCTAAACCAAATGTGGAGGATTAAAGTTCAGCAAGTTAGAAGACTGCACACATGTGTGTGCATCAATTTGGAGCAAGGGAAAGCCATGCACACTAGTCTGCACTCTTCTGCACACAGACAGAAGAGTGTGCGCACAGCAGTAGAAGGGAGCAGCATCAGGTCTGGGTGCAGCACGCATGCCCAGCGCCTCACCGCCCAGGAAAATTGATGCACACATAGGCAGCCCTTTGGCACACTCGCTTGGGACACATGAGCGAAAAGGGCCTGCAAGTGCTTAGTAAGGAAGGTCTACTTGGTGGTGACAAAGTAGAAAAACTGGATTTCTGTGAGAGTTGCATTCTTGGGAAGCAACACCGGGTCAGCTTCAACACCGGAGTGCACAAGTCCAAAGGGATTCTTGATTACATTTATTCAAACTTTTGGGGACCGGCAAGAACACCAACGCAGGGAGGTAACTTTTACTTTCTGTCTTTAATTTATGATTATTCAAGAAGAGTGTGGGTTTATTTGCTTAGGAATAAATCTGATGCCTTGAATAAATTTGTTGTGTGGAAGAAGTTGCTGGAAACTCAAACGGGTAGGGTAGTTAAGGCTTTACGAACCGATAATGGCTTAGAATTTTGCAACAACGATTTTGATAAATTCTGTGAATTAAATGGAATTCTAAGGCATAGAATGGTTGTAAAAACACCCCAGCAAAATGGAGGGAGAGGATAGAAAGGTTGATATCTCAACTTAGTGAGGAGTTCGAGAGGAAGGATCTTGGCCTTGCACAAAAGATCCTTGGGATAAGAAAAATTCAGGAAAGGGAGAGAAACAAGTTGAAGGTTTCTCAATCTTCCGACATAGAAAAGGTGTTGTATAAGTTTTCTATGGAAGATGGTAAACCAATGAAGATTCTTCTTACTAGTCATTTTAAGTTCTCCAGTAAACAATGTCCTAGAATGGATGAGGAGAAGAAGGAAATGGATAAGGTCCCTTACTTTAGTGCGGTTGGATCAGTCAGGTTCATTATGGTAAGCACTAGACCCAACATTTCTCAGGTAATTAGATTTCTCAGTAGATTTGTGAGTAATCCCGGAAAGGAGCTTTGGCTCGAGATGAATTGGTTGCTGAGGTACTTGAAGGCTCAGTGGCAGCCGATGGTAGCACTCTCAACAACCGAGGCTGAGTATATAGCGGCTACGGAAACTATAAAGAAGGCTATATGGTGCAAAGGGTTGTTGGACGAGTGAAAGGTCCTAAAAGAGTAGGTGGTGGTGTCTTCGGATAGCCAAAGTGCGTGGCTCTTGTGTAGGAACCCGGTGTTCCATGAGAGGACTAAGCATATGGAATTTCGTATAATTTCGTTTGGGAAAATGTTACGAAAGGATGCATTCATGTGGAGAAAGTCGCAATGAAAGAAAATCCTGCAGATTTAGGCACTAAAGTTCTACTTCTAAGCAAGTTCAATCATTGCCTTGGACTTCTTAGGATTAAAGTCGATTGATATGGTGACTCAAGTTGAGTTTGGATCCTGAGTTCTCTGCACTATGAGTTCGGGTTTAGTCGCTTAGACAAAGGTAGAGATTGTTGGTATTTATTTAAGGATTAAACAGATGAAGAGTTCAGTATCAGGTCTTGGCTGTGCGCCGCGGCCTCCAGCAAGCCTAGGACTCCTCCCCTCCAGGCCGCACCACGGCCCAGCCCATCCAAGCCTCAGCATGAAGCACTGAGCCTCAGCACGCCCTGTTCCAAGCCTCAGCACGAGGCACACCTGACACCTTTGAATCAGCACTTGGAGATGGTGCGTGGGACTTGGTTAAAATGCACAGGATTACTTAGACTCTTAGAGAGCCATGGGTCTTTGGTTTTTGAGATCTAAGGGTTGAGATTGATCTCAAAGATTGGATGAGGTAGTCATTGCCCTATATAAAGGGTCATCTAGGAGCAATCCAAGTGGTGCAACACATGTGAGATATGTGATGACATGTGAATGTGTGTGAAATAAAACACATGATGTGTGAGAGTGCAAAGACACTAAACACAAGAGAGACTCATTCAAGATAGGCTAGTTATTTAGAGAGAGACTAGTATAAATTGGGGATTCAAGGGCTTTGTAATTGAAATTTTCTTAGGGAAAATTCTAGGGAAACACTTAGTCCTTATCATTTTCTTTTGCTCTTCTTTTGTTCTTCAAGAACAAGAGGATTATTGAAGAGGTGTTGCTGTAATTGTAAGAACTCCATTGATTTAGTGCAGAGAGCTTGGAGGAGCTCACGGGGACGTAGGCACATTGCCGAACCTCGACAACAATTGCTTGTATTCTTTCTTTGATTGTTTTGATTCCTGTTTTGTTTCGGTTTTATTACAAGTCATTGTGGACTTGGGTGTTTTGAAAGATCACAACCTGGGATTCCGCAAGAAGGTGATTTTCCAACATATATCTTTCCTTTTAAATGAACTAGATGTAATATAAATCTTAAAATATAAGAACAAGGTTACAATAATGGGCTAAAAAAAATATTAAAAGTTTATTTGCTAGAATGATTGAAAGAGCTGGTATGTTGTTGATAATGGACTTAGTTAAGTTTCCTTTCTTCTCCAAATGAACACATGTAAAGCCTACTTATAGGAAGGTGTACTTCTTGTAGAGAAAATTCTAGCATGGCGGTGGTTTTTCTTTTCTTTTATTTATTTATTTACTACTATTATTACTATTTACAAGTTTCATTAAGCTTCTTAGGTGGCCACAAACTTCATTCACCAAAAAGGCAGACTTAATCTCAACCTAAATTAAATTGATAAGGAAACATGCCAAACAAATCGGTCCAACCCAATTTTTCTTAACAACTAGAATGGAAACCCAAGATAATTTTAACCTAACAAATCTTTGAATTTTTTTCATTTATTTATTAGTTTTAGTTTTAGTTTTTTTTTTTTAAGATAAGCATGAGCTGAATACAATAAACCCAATAGAAAAATGGACTTGGGTGCTATATATATATATATATATATACACACACACACTTATCATATATCTATAGTATTTGCATTTACATTTCTCCAACATAAAAATAATTAAATGTTTGAATATTAAATTTATAGTACAAAATTTTAAGTTTTGGATCCATATACTAAATGACCAAATACCCTTAATGTGAAAATTCATGTATTACATCCTACCCTCCTTAAAAAACAATTTGACCTCGAAATTTATCACAAGACTCAAAGGTATAAGTATGAAAAATCAAATTACCAAGAACAAAACTTTTCTTTAAATTGGAATCTTACTTTATCCTTTTAGTCACATTCAAAAGAATTATAAGGTTCTCTTAATACAACTCTATTTCATCAAGCAATTTGGTTTAGTTAATTTTTTATAATTTAGTTCTTCAAATCACGACACTAGCACTTCAAACTACACATACTTAACATTTCTATCTGCTACCCTTTTTGTCTCCCATTAACTTCTTTTGATAATAATTATACAATTTTCTCGTATGGTAGCAGACATTTAATTGAGATTAAATTTAATATATAATCTCTAGACATTTAGAACTATAACATACTAAAAATTTAAGTTCACTGCATAACAAGACACCAATTTCTAAACATCTAACATAAACTATCTATATTGAATCCTATTTTGACATTTGTAAATCCAAACTATAACAGGAGATGAGCCAAACATTCTTTGTAAGAATTAAACATTTAATTTATTCAGTAAAGCAATAAGAACATTAAAATACATGATGCATGGCAAAAACCAAACCTTAATACAAAATTTCAAAATTTCTTGAAATTGAATTGGTAAAAGTGTTTAATACCAAAAACTTTGTAGTATTTGTGAAAGAAACTCTTCAAACTAATTTTTCTTGAATTTTAAATATAATTTTCAATCAATTTCTTCAACTTATCAGATCTCAAATATTTCTCTCTCACTCCTTTTGTCCTCCTTTCTTTTCTTCTTTCTTTTTTTTTTTCTCACTTTTCTTCGTAAATTTCGTTCGAAGAAACAAGTCTTATATCTTCTTCTTGTTTTAAAATGAACAACATGCAATGTAAATCTTAAAATATAAGAACAAAGTTATAGTAATGGGATAATAAAAAAAATTAAAACTTTATTTGCTAGAATGATCAAGAGTTGGTATATTACCAAGTGTTTGGTAATGAATTTAGTTACATTTCCTTTCTTCCCCAAATGAGCATAGCTATACGTCTTATGGAGAAAATTCTAGCATGGCGGTGGCTTTTTTTTTCTTTTATTTATTTATTTACTACTATTATTACTATTTAGTATTTTGAAGTTTCATTAAGCTTTTTAGGTGGTTGCCCATTTCATTCATCAAAAAGGCCGGCTTAATAATATCGACCTAAATTAAATTTATAAAGAAACAGTCCGAACAATTCGGTCCAACCCAATTTTTCTTAACAACTAAAATGGAAACCCATGGTAATTTTAATCCAGTAAATCCTTGAATTTTTTTATTCATCTATTAGTCTTAGTTTTAGTTAGTTTTTTTTTTAAAGATAAACATGGGCTGAATAGAATAAGCCTAATAGAAAAAGGGGTCTGGGTCACACACACATACTTGTGTGTGTGTGTGTGTGTGTGTCTATATATATATATATATATGCATCTATGTATGTATGTATGTATATATATGTATCATCTATATCCATCTACACTTATATTTATGTCTATAGTATTTGTATTTACACTCTTCCAACATAAAACTAATTAAATGTTTGAATATTAAATTTATCGCACAAAATTTTAAGTTTTGGAACCATATATTAAATGAATAAATGCCCTTATTGTTGAAATCCAAGTATTACAAAATCCCTTAATTAACTTCAATCTTCTACTCCATCTGACGTTCAAATTAATCAATGGCTACTAAAGGAAAAAGTATTTGTATTGGAGAAACCTCTCATAAACAGGTATCTCGTCGTAATGTTGCACCTTCTCCTACTAAAGGTAAAAGTGTTGCTTCTTTTGAGACTCATGAACAAGGAATAAATGCTAGGTTTCTAGCTCATGCTAAAGAACTACACTAATCTTCTCTAGAACAAAGATTGCTTTATGAAATACCTATTAACATTTTCCCTAGGGATTTCCTAGTTAATGGTTGGTCCATTTTTATTGAGAATACTCCCAACTTAATGGGTTTTGCTATAGTGGGTCCCTCTTTTTTTGGTGAAGCTTCAATAGTTTTAGGGATTGTGTACCTTAGGGACCTTGTAGATTGCCCCTTTTCAAAAAGGTCCCTAGGCTTTAACATAGACCACTTAGTGCACAGATACTCCCAACGCATAATGGTACCATGTCAGCAATCAATGGCCCGCCTTGGTAGAACGAGTCATTGCTTACCGCTCTCAAGATCTTAAGTGTGTTTGTATGCTCAAGGTAGTTCAATCATTGACACATAGTATAACTTTGAACCATCCTTTGCTGAGTGTCCCACTACTCTTCTGGTCTTCAGTGTCAAACATCTTTCATCTTCCAACTGGCCAGCTCATCATATCCATTGAGGATGTGTTCATGCTGCTAAACATTTCACTAACGGGCATCATGGTGCATCCTAACATAACGACTTACAACACAGAGTTTCTATTCCCAGTAGAAAATTGTTTAAGTTTCAACGGCTTCTTTTCTGATCACATAGGTCAAGTAGGTAAACCTATTTCTCAAGCAGAACTGACTACTTTCTACTTGTATTTTATTTGTAAATACCTAGTGTGCACATCTGCTAAACGTGTCACCAAGCAATTTATGGCTATTACTCATGCACTAGTTGTTGGTAAAGCTACTGGCTTGGCACAATTTTTAGTAGCCAATTTATATAGATGTATGTATAATATATACAATAAAGGATTCCCTCTTCCTTGGATGGCCCATTGTGGCTTCTACAGGTTTGGGCTAACGCATATTTTTCAATGTTCACTCCATTCACTAGGGCTAGTGGAGATGCTGCTCAATTCTCCTGTTATGCAAAGTTCTTCTACAGGGGAACTTATAACTCTCAACATCTCCAGCCTTCATTCCAAGACTGCCTCGATGGATTACTCAAGTTCTCCTTTACAGACATTGAGTTCATGCCTTTCAAGAATAAGCAATATAGCTCAAGGCTGTTTAAGACCTTGCATCCCTTGAAGGAAGATAATAATCATTGGGCCAATGTTGCTTTGGCTAGTTTATACCTCTCTAGAGAATTAGTCACTTTATTTTCTGCTTCTAAAAAGATAGGCTTATAAGCCTACTCCCATGCACAGGTAACTAGGCTGTTTAGTATGGTCTAAACTATTTATTTTCCACTGCATTATGTTATGGGGTGTTCTTGGGCCAAAGGACTATTTATATTGACTTAGGAGAGATTGCCAGATCCATAGTAGGCCTAAGTGTTCCTTTAAGTGCCCTCGGTTTATTCAGAATGCTGCTCACACCACTCTCTATTCTCAATGGTGAGAAGCATATATCTCTCTGGTTATGTTTGGCTCGACCTAGTTGATGATGGTTGACCTCTTCAACCGATTTTGCCAATCAGCTATGGGAGATGGATTAGGTAAGAGGAGGGAAGCAAAGTGATCAGGAGAAGATACTGAGACTCTTATCGCGATGAGTATGTTCACTCTTACCTTTCTTTTGTTTAATTTATAGATATTGTTAGAGCTTTGATATGTAAATTTTAAATGCTCGCAAGTGCACGAATCACAAATAGTATTGCGATGAGTTTACTCTCGAGGTCGATCTCTTAAGGAATTAAATTGGTTTAAATCCTAAATTACTTTCTTAAAATTACTAAAACAAACTCTGAAATTAAATCCTAAACACTCTAATTAAAAGATTGGTGAAGAGAAAATTGAAATAAAAACAAATAATTAAATTAAACAAAACGAATTATGAAGAGATGAGTATAATCAATGAGAACAATTGGGAGTTTAGCTTGCTATCCAATCATGAATTGGAACATTTGGTGAATATAAAGAATTAATCAACATCCAAGATTATTGGTATTTTCGCTAAGACTAGAGAATGTCATTGATCGTGTTTATTCTCAATTTATAACTAATTAATTAAATCACATAGATCGTGTTCATCAATTTATTAGTTAAATTAAGTATAAGGAAAACGCAACCACCTAAATCACAATTTGATTTGAATTCTGATTTAAATTCCTATTCAAGAAAGCTTAATTAGGTCTAGATGATTTGTCCTCAACCTAATCTCGAATATTAACCTTGACTATCAATATTAGATGGCCAATCCACAAGCAATAATCAAAGGTATGAAGGATATTGAATAAGAAATAATCTAAAAAATTTCATAAAACTAAATCCACCAAAAATATCCAAGACAATCAAGGTAGCTAAGCCAAATGCCCAAAAATGTTTTCAGCTGCTCATGTTTAAATTCCAATCATATAATTCAAATATTAGGGTTACAAGCATATTGAAGGACAAAAGGAGCAAAGATAGAATTTCATCCTGAATTACAAGATGAATCCTCAAAGTCTTGAAGCGAATGATTGTCGTCTTCAATCTCTTGATAAGCCGTCTTGATGAAAGAAACCGTCTCCTCCTTCAATCTCCCAAAACTCTTCTTAATAATATCTCTCCATGAACTGTCGTCGTCTCTCCCTTCTCTGAGTCTAAAATTCTTATATATAGTTGTATGGAGACAAATTTGTAGACAAAAAAGTCTCCCTAGGGTTTCTGTTCAGGCCATGTGCTTCTACTACTGTCCAGGCCCGATTCTGCTACTGTTTAGGCCCGGGTGTTTGCTGCTGTCCAGGCCTGGATGTTTGCTGCCGTCCAGGCTAGGTTCCTACTGTCCAGAACTGGTCTGGTTGTGCTACTATCAGGCCCATGTAAATCCCAAAAAAAAAATCAGAATTTAATAGCTCCTCACTTCTGTCACGCTGAAATCACGCACAGCCTGACCTTTATCTACTAAAACTGCCATAGCTTTCTCTAGAAAAATCATATTTATGAGCCATAGAATTCTACAGAAAACAGATATCCAGATATTTCCAAGCATATATGGCTCATCTCCTTGTTTTTCCTGAATCAATACAGTTTAATCCACAAAAATCACTTCTGCCATGCTGAAATAACGCATAGCTTGACCTTTGTCTACTAAAACTGCCATAAATTTCTCTAGAAAATTCATATTTATGAGATGTAAAATTCTCCAAAAAAATAGACATCCAGATCTTTTTAAGAATATAGGGCTCATCTCCTGGTTCTTCCCGAATCAGTACAGTTTAATCCACAAAAATGATTGATTTGTACGGGTAATTATGGCAATTTAGTGAAACTCCTTTCCAACTGCTTTTGAACTTGTAAAACAACGAAAAAATAACTAAAAGTAACAAATTCATAAGCTAAACATATAAATAAATACTTGAAAAACATACAAAATACTAGGACAAATATTCATTCATCAAGCTTAATTTTTTTCCTATTTAACCTTTTTCATGCCAAAAAGTTAAATGCCCATCTAGTTCGACTCTTTAGTCAAAGATTGGTTCTAGCTCTCAAAAGTCTAAGCCTAAAGAGGGAGATCAACCTCTAAAATGTCAATGATCGCCTTCAACTCAGGCATGGGTAGACTTGGATAAGAAGAGGAAAGTGGAAGAAGAAAATGAGTGATGAGGACACGACTAACAAATGGGATGCAGATCCTATTCAAGTTCCAATTGGTCCAGTTACAAGGGCTCGAGCTAAAATGTTTAGGAAACTCTCAATAGGCTGATTCAACACATTTAGGCTAAGAACCATTTTTGGGGGCCCAATGATGATGTTAGACGTGATCCACAAGGATGGGTTTCCATGATTCAAGCTCTGGAATAATCTAGCAACTCAAAATTGTGAATTAAAACTTAGTTTCCCAAAATTAGAGATTTTCTCATTTTTGGGAAGTCTAGGAAAGGAAAATGGCTGGTTGTAATTTTTCTTATTACCTTTTCTTAATTGTTTCCTTATTAATTTAATTGCTGAATTGTAAGGCTTACATGCTAAGTTAGGTACTTTCCTTATTTGGATTTTAGGTTACCAGAATTTAGTTACCAGAATTGAATTTAGGTTTATTTCCTATTCCTTAGTTTCCTATTCCTAATTGAGGATGAATTTTGGGCTATTTAAATAGTTATTGGCTTTTTGGAATAACATAATTTATTTTTGATTCATACTTTGTGAGAAAAAATTCTCTTTGGTTCTTTTAGAACTTCTGAACTTATCAAAGTTTCCGTGGCGTTCATCTTCGACTTATCAATCAATCCTTCCATAATTGATTATGGCGTCTTCATTACACCAAGGTTCTTGCTTCAATATAAGCAACAGGTCAGGGTCTCACATAAATCTGCTTCTAGACGATCTTGTAAGCCTTATTGATCCATCAATTTCTTAGTTCTTAGTGTGGATCATATCATCTGGTATCAGAGCCTTCTAGTTGCAGGTTTACTTAAACAGGAGGAGAAATAGAGAAATAGAGAGCGTCTAATAGAGACTTGGGATGAGATGAAAACTGTGATGAGGAAACGGTTTGTTCCAAGCCATTACTACCGTGAGTTAGACCCAAAGTTGCAAAGTCTTACACAAGGTAGTCGGAGTGTGGAGGATTATTATAAAGAGATGGAAATCGCTATGATCTGAGCAAATGTAGAGGAGGACCGAGGGGATACTATGGCTATGTTCTTGGTAAGTTTGAACAGGGAAATTGCTAATTCGGTGGAGCTGCATCATTATGTAGACTTAGAAGATATGGTGCACATGGCTATCAAAATTGAGAACCAACTCAAGAGGAGAGGCAACAATACACGGCAAAACCCTAACTCGGGTTCATCTTGGAGGCCGAATTTTGTGAAGAGAAAGGAGAGGCAAGCCACGGCCAAGCCCAAAACCGAGCAAAAGCAAGAAAGTACCAGCCATGGAAATCAAGGTAAAACTGATTCTTCCACCACTACAAATCGTGATATTAAGTGTTTTAAATGCCAAGGCAGGGGTCACATAGCAAGCCAATGTCCGAACAAAAGAGTTATGGTAAGGCGAGATAATGGTGAAATTGAAACCGAGGGCGAAGAAGATACCGAATCTATGCCACCATTGGAGGATGTGAGTGATGAGGAATACGCTGCCCAAGGAGAATTGTTGGTTGCAAGGAGAGCTCTGAGTGTGCTAATCAAAGAAGATGATGAAGTGCAGCGAGAAAACTTCTTTCATACTAGATACCACGTGCAAAACAAGGTATATAGTGTGATTATTGATGGAGGTAGTTGTACTAATGTTGCTAGCACTACAATGGTTAAGAAAATAGGGTTGCCAACAATTAAACATCCTCGGCCTTACAAGTTGCAATGGCTTAATGATAGTGGTGAAGTGAGGATGAACAAAGAGGTGTTAGTTTCCTTCTGGATTGGAAAATATGAAGATGAAGTTTTATGTGATGTAGTTCCGATGCAAGCTGGGCACTTGTTAATAGGTGGACTATGGCAATTCGATCGGTATGTTAAGCATGATGGCTTCACCAAAAAATATTCGTTTGTAAGCCATCAAAGAACAATCACTCAAGTTCCTTTGACACCAAAACAGGTTTATGAAGATCAAGTGAGGTTACAAAAAGAGAGTAAGCAAACGAAAGAGAGTGTGAAAAAGAGAATGAGTGAAAATTAGAAAGAGAAAATGAGAGAGGCCGGGAAAATTGAGACAGAAAATAAGAGAGTTGATTCGGCCATTGAGAGAAAAACAAATTTCTATGCAAGAGCGAGTGAAATAAAAAGACCGATGTTTTTAAATCATCCAATGATTGTACTTTTGTATAAAGAGGCATTAAACACTAACCAATTTGACTCATCTTTGCCTAGTTCTATTGTTTCTCTTTTGTAGGAGTTTGATGATAACTTTCCCGAGGAGATTCCACATGGCTTACCTCTTATTCGAGGAATTGAACATCAAATTGATTTCATGCCCGATGCTACAATTCCAAACCAATCAGCCTATCAAAGCAATCTCGAGGAGACAAAGGAACTATAAAGGCAGGTTAGTGAATTGATGGAAATGGGGTACGTAAGAGAAAGCATGAGTCCGTGCGCTATTCCAGTGATTTTGGTTCCTAAAAAGGATGGGATGTGGAGAATATGCATTGATTACTGAATAGTCAACAATATAACGGTAAAGTATCAACATCCTATTCCTCGCTTAGATGATGTGCTAGATGAACTGCATGGTGCTTGTGTATTTTCTAAGATTGATTTAAAAAGTGGATAGCATCAAATAAGAATGAAATAAAGTGATGAATGGAAAACTGCTTTTAAAACGAAATATAGTTTATATAAGTGGTTAGTTATGCCATTTGGATTAGGTTTCCCAACCTTCCTATTATAAGTGCTAGGATTCAAGAAGCTTTCTTGAAGTGATGGGACCCCTCTTAAAACTTGAGAAGCTTGTGGATCAGGGTTGGGAGCTTTTTTTTTGCAGACACAAGAACAAGTACACCAACTTGTGTCTTGGTTATTAGAAAATAATTCTCCTCTCCCACAACATCGAATCTGTGCAATATGCATCTTGCACGATGACTTTGATAGATTATTATCGATTGCTTCTGAAATTCAAACCAAGCAACAACAGTTACAACAGCATCCTCAGGAGCCAAAACTAAGACTTAGAGTTCTGATACCATAGAGCTCTAGGTCTTGATCTCAAGTATTGGGGATATCTCTTTTCATTTAATATTTTACCCAGTTCTTCTTTACCCATTCAAATAGTTGGGCTTTCTTTCACTTGGGTTTCACGTGCAAAACCTTAAATCTTTCAGTCGGTTTGCATGTGAGAAGCATGTTAAAGTATTAAGAATTAATTGGGCCTTTTTCCATTGGTTTAAACTTTTCGGATAATTGATAACTCAACTACTTCTTAAATACTTAACACTAAATTTTGAAATGCTATAAAAGAGTGCTTTATATCCTACTCAAATCTGTCATCCTAAAAATGTGATCCACTCTAAGTCAAACAATTTAGTTACTTTAGTGTTTTTAACCCACTCAGCAAATGATGATCAAATTAACACGATGAACGAGCAACTAATGGAGAGTTTCTATTAGTATCAAGCAAGGGGGAAACATTGAGTCAAAATCCATAGTTCAAGAGTCTAACTTAGGGGTATTCATTAATTGGTTAAAACAGACTAGTCAAATCATTTTGAATTGTTTAAATAAAATGATTTTGTTAATCGGTACTAAATTGATTAACCGAATAATACATATCGGTTAATCGATGGGTTGGCGGTTAGAATGTTTTTTTAATCATTTCAACCGTTTCACCAATTAAAAAATTAATTAATTAATAATATATTAAATATAAATATATAATAAATTAAAACAAACTTAATTATATAAATAGTTTCGGTTAACCGATCGTATCGATTGAAATCATGCCCTATTTGGTTGTGGTAATCAAGGTTGTAATGGAATACTCATTCATCCCGTAATGATCATTACATTGTTTGGTTAGTTTAAAATGGTTGTAATGAGTATTACATTGTAAAACCCGTTACACTAAAATGTGAGTTTCTTATCAATCGAAGTGACACACCAAATTAATTGATCTACGACTAACTCAAATATTAATTAGAATGGTTAATACACAAACTCTTAACCCAATTATTTTTTTCTTCCAAACCTGTGTTGTTAGTGCAACAACATTTGTTTATTGGATTGGGATAGTGTTGTAAGTTTTATTAATAAAAAAATGGAATATTATAATTTAGAGATTAATTTTGCTGGGGTTTTGACTCAAATATCCAAAAAAAAAAAGATTTTTTATTTGGTTTGGAAAATTTTTATTTTCTATTTTATTGTTGTCTGTTCTACTAGTACTAGTAATTTTCTATTTTATTGTTTCTTTTCTTAATTGTATTGGGAAAACCTCTCTATATAAAAGAGGTTTTAGAAAAGGTTTGAAGTACACTCATGTAGTACTCGTGTTCATAAAATAAGAGTAAAGAAGTGATTTTACATATATTATACTGAATTAAAAAACATTGACTAAAGTTGAGGAAAATAATTTAAAACTTTTTTTGGAATAAGTATAAATTTTTTATATTTCTCTATAATTTTTATAAAATTTTTGAAAGGAAGAAAAAATGAAAAATTGATTTTTTAAAGGTAAATGGCAAAACAATAAATTTTAAATGATGGTAGAATTGTAAATTACTGTTGGTAAATATGTAAATTATATTTTAAAAAAATCACAGACTTCACGTGAAGCGATGAAAAAAAAAGTCTTTGAGTGGTGAAGCGAAAAAAAAAATCTCTGAATGGTGAAGCGGTGAAAAAAAAAAGGAAATAAAAAGGAAGTTTATAAGTCTCTAAGCTTTAGAGACTTTATTTCCTCCAAATCTTGTTTGGTTTCTTTCTTTCTTCTATCCAAATTTCTTAACAAAAAAGTTATAAAGAAAATTTCTCCAATATTAGAGATAGTTACAGTCATCCAATTACAATAACAAGATTTCATCATTTGAGGTAAATTTTCAATAAGACTCATAACTAAATAATTATATTGTTTGAATTAAGTTATGAAATAGTAAGATTTATGAAAGTTTATGATTAGGTGTTGGTGATAAGCAATCTTAAGAAATTGTTGAAAGGAGCAGGAAAGATAATAAAGTGATCCACGGGTAGCTTTAAGTGCTATGTTGTGAGTTAGATTTAGTTTTAGTAATTGAGACCAATAAAAATATGAATTTATGATATTTAAATAAATTTTTGAATTACAATGATTTAATGATGTATTTTCTGTTATGTATGATAATTGATTGATTTATTGATTAAGGATTAAATTGTATGTTGAATATTAATTATATAAAAATTTATATTTTAAAAAGGGTAGATTAATGAAAAATATGCTGAGAAGTTATATGAAATTCTGAAAATATGATTGAAAAGTTGATATGATATATGAGGAGACAATTTAATAAATATGATAAAAATAATAATTTTGAGAAAGAGCTAGATAGTTGAATTGAATGCTTTGATGTATGCTTGCTTGCACGTTATTGCTCATATGCATAAAAAGGGAAGACCAGGAAAGCAACTGGTCTGGCTGAGAAGACCAAGAGGGTAGTTGGTCTAGCTGAAACATGTTGACATGTGGGAAGACGTTGCCAGATGATAATATGAAATGATTTGATGAGAAAGAAAGAAATATAATTTAAATTCATGCATTATATTTGTTTTTAATATTTATTATTAATGTCTGAGATGCTAAAGAATCAGGTTTTGATTATTAAAATAATTAATAGATAGATGAGTCTCATAACGAGACAATTTTGATGATAAATAAATAGAAATGATGATATAATAAAGAAAAATATTATTGATTGTTTATATGATGTGAACTTTATGATATATTAAATTGATAAAATAAATGAGATATGTGCATTGAAAAATGATAGCCTGATAATTTATTTATTAAGAGAAATAGATAAATGATTGAATTAGAATGTGAGAAGAGATAGATGGTTAATTATGTTGATTTAACAATGAATGAATATAACTAGAAGTATACAAATCGAGTACTTCTAGTAAATTTAGTTCACTGAGCTTGTGAAGTTCACTCCTCATTGTTAAATAATTTTAGGTAGTAGGCAAGACGGATAAATTTGCGAGCTGAGATTCAGACTGAGTTATTATTTTTAAGTCTCGTGGTCCACATTCTCAGACTAATGGAAGAAGAATTGTTTTTTTTTTTTTGTAGATAATTCATGCATCTTTAGTATGTTGTATATATTGTTTCAGATAGGATATTAATAATATAACTCCCCAATTGAGGGTTGATGTATATATATTTTCAGTTAATGTATGTTTTTATATTGTTGCATATATGTGTTGTGCTGGGATTTAAAAATGTGACGACACCATTTCGGGGGGTGATTAACCCGAGATGGGTCGTTACAACTCATAAGTCTAATATACATTGTAAATAAGAAGGGTTTACTACTATGATCTAAGTTGAAAGTTTTGAATATATTGCGAGTTTGGGTTGTAAGGTAGAAAATACATTTAAAAGTCCATAATAATTTGTAAACAGTATTGGGAGTTTAACAACTTTACTCTTTTTAAAGTTGTAAGCAAATTATAATAAAGTTATGGCTTTTGGTTAGTGGACATAGGCAAAGAGATTGTTGAGCGATGTTAATTTTTGTGTTCTTGCTTGTGTGGTTGTGTTTTTACTTTAAGTTTGTGTAGGAAGATTTAAGAGTTAAAACCAAACAAGTTACCATTTTAGGCAAAAGTACAAATAAAAAAAAAACAAGAACATAAGAATTAATGTGATTCGGAAACTGTTGGGCTTTTGGTCCAGTCCACATACCATGGATAAAGAAAAAAACATGCAACACATTAATTTGCTTTTATGGCATGTGGTCCATGTTTTCATCAATTTGTGAAATTGTTTTGCAAACTCTCGTAACAGATATAGGATATAATTAATGGCGGCTAGCAAAACTAGGAGCACTAGTTGACCATGGAAACCAAGACCAATTAGAACATAAATTCTTCTGCAATGTTTATAAAAAGGTGTTGTGTTATTTTCTTTTGGTTGAAAAAACGTGAGTTACAGATCATAGAGTGGTGCGATACAAAGAGGTATTGTGCACTGTCTAAGTAAAGAAAAGAAGATGATCTTCTTTTTCTTTCTTTTACTGAGAGAGTACAAGAGAGAAAAATGTTATAATAATTTGAGGTTTTTATTTAGGATACTACTCATAGTGTTTGGTGACAGCGAATCAAACTATTCGAGGTTTGTAGTTCATGTCACGGTGTCTAATTATGGTGAAGCACACGAACTTATCAGATTTTAGTGGTTGGAACTATAATAATGGTTTTTCCCTAGAGGTAATTTTGTATTATTACCAAATTTTTTTGGGTCTCAAGTTTGGGCATAAACTTGAGATATAAACTTTGTAATCGTTATTTACATAGTGGAGTTGCTATTTTGCCCCGTAGTTTTTTTCTTTTGTATTGGAGGGTTTTTTTTTTTTTTTACGTAAATTCCTGTGTTATTGATTGGTTGCTTTATTTAGTACTTGTTATTTTATTTGAGCATGTAGCTTGGTGGTTATTATATTTAATATCTGATATTGAGTTGGTATTATGGTACTTGGTTAATTATTGACGGCGAGTATTTTTTTCCCAACTAGTGGTATTAGAGCCAAGTTGCTTGTGTCAATATAGATGAAATATCTAGTACTATGATTTTATTGGCAGCTTCTAATTATTCAGTATGAGAACCAAAAATTGAAGATTACCTTTGTTGCAAAGATCTATATGATCCCATTGAGGGTGATAAAACCAAGCTGGAGGGCAAAACTGATAAAAAAAATGGGAAAGAATGAACAAGAAGATAGTTGGTGCCATCAAATAATGGGTGGATCTCACTATGTTACATCAAGTGGCCAAAGATACAAATACTAAATCTCTTTGGGATAAATTAGAGACACTTTATGAAAGAAAAACAACTCATAATAAAGCTTTTGTGATAAGAAAGCTTGTGAATTTGAAGTACAGGGATAAACGCTTTATTGCCGAACACTTGAATGATCAGGATCTTGTGAACTAGTTGTCTATAATGAAAATAGTGTTAGATGATGAGTTACAAGCATTGTTTCTTTTAGGCACTTTAACTAATAGTTGGGAGACTTCAGTAGTTTAATTTAGTAACTCTCCTCTACATAGTATGCTCGGTTTGTCTAGGGTGAAAGGTAGTATGTTCAACGAGGAGACTCGCAAAAAGGATTTGGGCACAGATAATGGTCAAGCTCTTGCCACAGAGAACATGGGAAAAATTAAGAGTAAAGGTCCTCAAGGCCGTGGTAAATCTAAAGACAGTTCAAAGTCCAGAGATAAAGTGAAGTGCTATCATTGCAATAAACTGTCATATGAAGAAAAAAAATTGTTAGGTCTGGAAACAACAACAACAAGATGGGAAGAATCAGAAGTATACCAATGACAAGAACACCAAAACAGTTGTTTGAAATGAAAAAAATGTTGTGTTACTTGTGAGCTTGAATAGTGCAATCATATTACAGATTCTGGTATTGATTGGGTGGTTGACTCAACAGCTTCTTACCATTGTATTCCACATCAGGATTTTTCAGAACGTATATAGTAAGATACTTTGGTACAGTGAAGATGGGTAACTTGAGTTTTGCTCTGATTATGGGGATTAGTGATGTGCATAAACAAACATATGTATGGTACACTATAGCTTAGAAGAATGTGTGACATGTTCCTGAATTGCATCACAATCTAATTTCTACTCATGTCCTAGATCAAGAAGGGTATGAGCACTACTTCTGTAATGGAAAGTGGAAACTTATCAAGGGATAATCGGTGGTTGCTAGAGGAAAGATGTGTTGCACCTTGTACAAGACACATGTGAAAGTGTGTGGTAATGAAATGAATCCAGTTGAAGATGATGTTTCTCCAAACTTGTGGCACAATAGGCTAGCACATATGAGTGAGAAAGTGTGTGGTAATGTAATGAAATGATTTTGGCTAAGAAGTTACCAATTCTTTCCGTTAAAGGTATATCTTTGAACCCATGAGATTATTGTTTATTTGGTAAGCATCATAGAGTTTCTTTTAGTAAGTCATTTAAAAGAATACAAAATAAATTAGAATTGGTATATTCTAATATATGTGGTCTCATTGAAGTGGACTCTTTAGTTGGTAATTGTAATACCCATACCCTTAAAGCAAGGGTAAAGGGTAATTTGATGTTATATTGAATTAAAAAAAAAATGCATGCATGAAAGATTTACTATTGACTTGACATAATTTTTGAAAGATGACATTGAGAAATTTATTGGAAAGAGTTAGAAGTTTTTGAAGAAGAAAAAGTACTGAAATTTATGAAATTTGAAGTTTGAAATGAAAGAAATTTTGAAGAAAATTATGGAATAAAGTTAAGGAAATTAATTAGAAAATTTGGTGAAAGAAAATACAAATTTTTTTTATTTTTTTATAATTTATTTTGGAATTTTTGGAAGAAAGAAATGATGAAAAATTGATTTTAAATGAAGAATGGAAGAAATCGTAAATAAAGAGTGGCAAAACCGTAGATTTCATTGAAGATGGATTGGTGTCAAAGTTATAATTATTTGAAAATTTGGACAGACCGGTCAACTAGGTAGCCGATCGGTAGACTGGACCGATTAACTAGGTAGTCGATTGGTAGACTGGACCGGTCAACTAGGTAGCCGACCGATAGGCTGGACCGATCAACTACGTAATCGACCGATTGAGTGGCAGTTTTGTAATTTATTTAAAACTAGGACCTCTAGTATTTTTGTAATTAAATGGAAATCTGAGCTGGTCAGTTGGGTAGCCGACCAATCAGACCGGGTAGCTGATCGGTCAGACCGAGTTTTAGTATAAAATATCGATTTTTTTTGTTAAAATTAGTTTAAAAATCTGTTTCTCTTTCTAAAAATTTTTTTTCTCTCTCTAGAAAACTAATTTTAAACACTTTAGGACTGAAAAAATTGATAATCGAAGATTTAAAGACTAAAATTTATTGAAATTCAAGAAAAGATTTTCAACGAAATAGGGGGAAAAAGCTTGAAAGGTAATATTTTGAAATTTATTATGAAAGTTTGAAGTTCTGAAGTTATTTTCAGTATTTCTTAAAAAAAAAAAAATTGAATTTGAATTCAAGCATGAATAAAAATGAATTTCTATTAAAAATGCTGAAAGTTGAAATTTGAGACAGTTGAATTTTTGTGCATACATGAGATTACCTAGAATTGGATATAAAAATTTAAAAGTATGAATTATGGAAGAATTGAAGAATATAGAGATTTTTAATATAAATGTTATGTTAGATGTTGGTGATCAGCAATTGGGTGAAATTGCTAAACGAAGCAGAAAAGGAAAGGAAGTGGTCTACTAGTAGCTTTAAGTGCTACTAGGTGAGTTAGAATTACTTTTAGTAATCGAGATAAATATGAAATATAAAATGATGATATTTAAATTAATTATTGAATTATAATGATTGGATGATATATGGTAGCTGGTTGGTTAATAATATGTGAATAATTGATATGTTGAAAATTTATTATATGAGAAACAATATTTTGAAATAATAGATTATGGAGTACATGCTGAAAAGGTAAATGAAAATTTTGAAAGTCGTGATTGATATGTTATATGAGGAGACAATATAATATATATGATAAATTAATGATTTTGAAGAGATAGTTGAATTGAATACTTTGACGTATGCTTGCTTGCATGTTATTATTCAATGCTCGATAAACCTCTTACACCTCTTCTCCTCTAGGTCTACTATTTTTGGTATAAAGCTCGACAAAGCCACAAATCTCCTATCATACTGAGTCATAATCAATACATTTGCCACAAATTAATAAAATCACTTTCTTGTTGTGCTCTAAAAGTATTTATCAAAGAAAACTTCCTTAAACGTATTATAGGCTAAAGGGTTTATCAATATATACACTTACCCTAAGAAGAGTGTCCTCCCATCATTCTAAAGCTTCTCCTTCTAACTCAAACGAAGCAAAGGTGACCCTCTGCCTATCAGTCACTGGTAAAACACCAACTAATCTCTCTATATGTTTCACCAATAGCTCAAGCTCAAAAGGATTCATAGATCCTTTAAACAATAAGGCATTCAACTTAATATATTTAACAAAACAATCTCTCTGCATCTCATGCATAAACTCACATTTCCCTTTTGAACATTTACCATTATTGGATTTACAACAACCTCAAGCACTGTTCTAACCTATACATCAAGTCTATGCTATAGACTATCAACTCTATCATCTATTACATTCATTTTCTTAAGAGCATGTGTAAGAGCTTATCTTAGCTCATCTCTTTCAACTTCAGATTCTCTCACACCTCTACTAATATCAATTATACTGTCAACATGTTCCCTTTTAGGAACCACAAATTCAGACTTAACCTCGACTTGTCAAAATATTGGGGGCCTACCACACCTTCTCAAATCAATAACGCTAACTCTAACTCTAGCACGTCTACGTGTCATCCTCAGACTATTCATTAAAATATAATTTATTTTAATCTTCCACTTTCTTTCTTTTTATGCAGTCTACAGAATCATAAAACCTAATGCTCTGATACCAAAATTGTAACGACCGGTCCCGGGTTGCTCATCCCATAGACGGCTGATGAGGACACGGCTAACAAATAGAAGTTGGATCCTATTCAAGTTCCAATTGGTCCAGTTACAAGAGCTTGAGCTAAAAGGTTCAAAGAAACTCTTAATGGGTTGGTTTAACACATTTGGGCTAAGAACCATCTTTGGGGGCCCAAGGATGATGCTATATGTGATCCACAAGGATGGGTTTTCCATAATTCAAGCTTTGGAATAATCTAGCAACTCAAGATTGTGAATTAAAATCTTAGTTTCCCAAAATTGGAGACTTACACATTTTGGTTGGCTCATCAAGGAAAATGGTTGGTACAATTTTTCTTATTACATTTTCTTTTTTTGTTTCCTTATTAATTTAATTGCTGAATTGTAAGGCCTACATGCCAAGTTAGGTACTCTCCTTATTTGGATTTTAGGTTACCAGAATTCTAGTATGAAACCTATTCCTTAGTTTCCTTTTCCTAATTGGTTACGAATTCTTTAGTTTCCTTTTTCTAATTGTTTATGAATTATTTTGTATTTAAATAGCTATTGGCTTTTTGGACTAAGACAATTCAGATTTGATTCATACTTTGTGAGAGAAAATTCTCTTTTGGTTCTTTTAGAACTTCTGAACTTATTGGAGTCTCTGTGGCGTTCATCTTCGACTTATCAATCAATCCTTCCATAATTGATTGTGGCGTCTTCATTATACCAGGGTTCTTGCTTTAATATAAGCAACGAGTTGCGGTCTCAGTCTTCATTATACTAAGGTTCTTGCTTCAATATAAGCAACGGGTCGCGGTCTCACATAAATTTGCTTCTAGACGATCTTGGAAGTCTTCTTGGTCCATCAATTTCTTAGTTCTTAGCATGGATCATATCAGTTGGTATCAGAGCCTTCTAGTTGCAGGTTTGCTTATCTTTTCTTTTGATTAAAAAAAAAAGGTGAAAAAAAGCATGTGATATTTAGATTCAATCCTTTCAATTCTTGTTTCAATTTCTCATCTTTGTTTTCCTTGTATTCTAGCCTTTAAATTCGGATTTCTTAGTGAGTTATTGGTGAATTATTACTAGGAACTTTGATACTTGTTTGGTTAGTTTGATAAGAACCTATAGAGGATTATTATGAGTGGAAAAGGCAAGAGTGGTGAGCACATAAAAAGGTAACAGTCAATCTGATTTTGTGTAAAAACATGAGTGAAATTGAGTGACTCATTCTTTGAGTGAAACACGTGAGAGACTGTGTGAGGTCGTCTTGTTCTTTTTTTTCTAACTTTGTTTTTGTAGCGAACATGTCAGACAATAAGAACAAAAATAATTATGGAGATACATCGGGAGAGGGTGATCCGAAGTTGCTCATGGAGGCTTTAGTGGGTGAGATAAGGAGAGTATTGAGAACGGAGATGGAACAGGTTCATGAGCAGATAGATCGGGTAGAAAATGCACGTGTGGGGCAACAACAAAACAGTCCTAATGTACGTAGGAGGAAGAG
The DNA here is from genome assembly GCA_023935145.1 of Bretschneidera sinensis. Taxonomy (NCBI): domain Eukaryota; kingdom Viridiplantae; phylum Streptophyta; class Magnoliopsida; order Brassicales; family Akaniaceae; genus Bretschneidera; species Bretschneidera sinensis. The sequence goes on from CM043698.1 coordinate 88,516,660, forward strand.
AGTTCAACCTAGGGCAAAGAGAATTAAAGATGAAGAGTATTATGGGAGTGGATTTGACGAATAAGATGATCAAGAATCGGTTGTCAGCCATAGGAGATTTGGTGATCGAGGCAGAAAAGCTAGGAATCAGGAAGACAATAACTTGGGTAGTACTAAGATGAAGATTCCATCGTTTCAAGGTAAAAACAATCCTAACACTTACCTTGAGTGGGAGAAGAAGATAGAATTAGTATTTGATTTTTATAATTATTTCGAGTTTAAAAAGGTTAAACTTGCGGCCATTGAATTTTTTGACTATTCGATTGTTTGGTGGGATCAACTAGTGTTAAACAGGAGAAGAAATAGAGAGCATCCAATAGAGACTTGGGAGGAGATGAAAACCGTGATGAGGAAACGGTTTGTTCCAAGTCATTACTACTGTGAGTTGTACCAAAAATTGCAAAGTCTTACACAAGGTAGTCGGAGTGTGGAGGATTATTATAAAGAGATGGAAGTAGCGATGATTCGAGCCAATGTAGAGGAGGACCGAGAGACTAGTATGGCTAGGTTCTTGGCTGGTTTGAACCTGGAAATTGCTAATTCGGTAAAGTTGCATCATTATGTGGAGTTTGAAGATATAGTGCACATGGCTGCCAAAATTGAGAACCAACTCAAGAGGAGGGGAAACAATACATGGCAAAACCCTAACTTGAGTTCATCTTGGAGGCCGAATTTTATGAAGAAAGAGGAAAAGCAAGCCATGGCCAAGCCCAAAACTGAGCAAAGCCAAGAAAGTACCAGCCATGGAAATCAACGTAAAACTGATTCTTCCACCACTAGAAATCGTGATATTAAGTGTTTTAAATGCCAAGGCAGGGGTCACATAGCAAGCCAATGTCCAAACAAAAGAGTTATGGTATTGCGAGGTAATGATGAAATTGAAACCGAAGGCGAAAAAGATATTGGATCTATGCCACCATTGGAGGATGCGAGTGAGGAGGAATACACTACCCAAGGAGAATTGTTGGTTGTAAGGAGAGCTCTAAGTGTGCAAATCAAAGAAGATGACGAAGTGTAGCTAGAAAACATCTTTCATACTATATGCCACGCGCAAAACAAGGTATGTAGTGTGATTATTGATAGAGGTAGTTGTACTAACGTTGCTAACACTACAATGGTTGAGAAATTAGGGCTGCTAACAATTAAACATCCTCGGCCTTACAAGTTGCAATGGCTCAATGATAGTGGCGAAGTGAGGGTGAACGAACAGGTGTTAGTTTCCTTTCGAATTGGAAAATATGAAGATGAAGTTTTGTGTGATGTAGTTCCGATGCAAGCTGGACACTTGTTACTAGGCCAACCATGGCAATTCGACCAGCCTGTTAAGAATGATGGCTTCACCAAAAAATATTCGTTTGTAAGCAATCAAAGGACAATAACTCTCGTTCCATTGACACCAAAGCAGGTTTATGAAGATTAAGTGAGGTTACAAAAAGAGAGTTAGCAAACGAAAAAGAGTTAGAAAAAGAGAACGAATGAAAATCAGAAAAAGAAAATGAGAGAGGCCAGAAAAATTGAGAGAGAAAATAAGAGAGCTGATTCTGCCATTGAGAGAAAAACAAATTTCTCTGCAAGAAAATAAAAAGAGTGATAGTTTTAAATCAGCCAATGATTGTACTTTTGAACAAATAGGCGTTAAACACTAACCAATTTGACTCATCTTTGCCTAGTTCTATTGTTTCACTTTTGTAGGGGTTTGATGATATCTTTCCCGAGGAGATTCCATATGGCTTACCTCCTATTCGAGGAATTGAACATCAAATTGATTTCGTGCCCGGTGCTACAATTCCAAGCCAACCAGCCTATTGAAGCAATCCCGAAGAGACAAAAGAGCAAGAAAGGTAGGTTAGGGAATTGATGGAAATGAGGTACGTAAGAGAAAGCATGAGCCCGTGCGCTGTTCCGGTGATTTTGGTTCCTAAAAAGGATGGGATGTGGAGAATGTTCGTTGATTGCCGAGCAGTCAACAATATAACGGTAAAGTATTGACATCTTATTCCTCATTTAGATGATATGCTAGATGAACTGCATGGTACTTGTGTATTTTCTAAGATTGATTTAAAAAGTGGATATCATCAAATAAGAATGAAAGAGGATGATGAATGCAAAACAGCTTTTAAAATGAAATATGGTTTATATGAGAGATTCGTTATGCCATTTGGACTAACAAATACACCAAGTACCTTCATAAGATTAATGAACCATGTTTTGCGAGCTTATATAGGCATATTCATTGTTGTTTATTTTGATGATATTCTCATTTATAGCACAAACTTAGATGATAATGTTGGGCATTTAAAATCAGTTTTGGATGTGCTTAGAAAAGAGAAGTTGCTTGCTAACTTAAAGAAGTGCACTTTTTGCACCGATAAGCTTGTGTTTCTTGGTTTTGTTGTGAGTGCACAAGGAATACAGGTTGATGAAGAGAACATCCGTGTGATTAAAGAATGGCCAAGTCCCACGAGTGTAGGTTAAGTTCATAGTTTTCATGGACTTGCTAGTTTTTACAAGAGGTTCGTGAAAGACTTTAGCAGTATTGCCACACCACTTACAGAAGTCATTAAGAAGAACATTGGATTCAAATGGGGAGACGAGCAAGAAAAGATGTTCCAATGGTCAAAGGTCACCGACAGCTGATTTTTCAACCCGGATATTGGGTTTGGTTACACATGAGGAAAGAAAGATTTCCAGCACAAAGGCGTTCAAAGGTACTTCCTAAAGGAGATGGGCCTTTTCAAGTCCTTGAGCGCATCAACGACAATGCATACAAATTAGATTTGCCAAGTGAGTGCAATGTTAGTGTCACTTTCAACATTTATGATTTAAGACCTTTTGATATAGGTGATGATTTGAGGACAAATTCTTTTCAAGAGGAGGGGAATGATGAAGACGCCACTAACAAATGGGATGCAGATCCTATTCAAGTTCCAATTAGTCCAGTTACAAGGGCTTGAGCTAAAAGGTTCAAAGAAACTCTTAATGGGCTGATTCAACACATTTGGGTTAAGAACCATCTTTGGGGGCCCAAGGATGATGCTATACGTGATCCACAAGGATGGGTTTTCTATAATTCAAGCTTTGGAATAATCTAGCAACTCAAGATTGTGAATTATAATATTAGTTTCCCAAAATTAGAGACTTATTCGTTTTGGTTGGCTCATCAAGGAAAATGGTTGGCTGTAATTTTTCTTATTACATTTTCTTTTTTTGTTTCCTTATTAATTTAATTGCTGAATTGTAAGGCTTGCATGCCAAGTTAAGTACTTTCCTTATTTGGATTTTAGGTTACCAGAATTCTAGTATGAAACATATTCCTTAGTTTCCTTTTTCTAATTGGTTACGAATTCCTTAGTTTCTTTTTTCTAATTGGTTACGAATTCTCATGTATTTAAATAGCTATTGGCTTTTTGGAATAAGAAAATTCAGATTTGATTCATACTTTGTGAGAGAAAATTCTCTTTGGTTCTTTTAGAACTTCTAAACTTATCGGAGTCTCTGTGGCGTTCATCTTCGACTTATCAATCAATCATTCCACAATTGATTGTGGCCGGTTTCAGTCTTCATTATACCAAGGTTTTTGCTTCAATATAAGAAACGGGTCACGGTTTCACATAAATCTGCTTCTAGACGATCTTGGAAGACTTCTTCATCCATCAATTTCTTAGTTCTTAGTGTGGATCATATCAACGGTGTTGTCACATTTTTGAAAATCCCAGCATGACACATATATGCAACAATAAAAAAATATAACAACTGCAATTATTTACATCACTTCTCAATGCGCAACAGGGGAGATACATCATTCAGATCTTGACTTAAACATTATATGCAACATAAATAAATTTTTTTATTTTATTTTCTCATTAATCTGTGGATGTGAACCACGGGGCTTACATATAATGACTTCATTTGAATCTCAACTTATCAAACTATCTGTCATGCTTGCTACCTGAAATCATTGTATAATGAGGAGTGAGCTTCACAAGCTCAGTGAATTAAACTTACTAGAAGTATTCAATTTTTATAAGTAATCTTCCAATATTCATTCATCTATATCTTATATATTTTGATAATAATATTCTATTATCAATACTCATATCAAATTCTCATCCTTCATAAATCTCTTCTTATCGTATAGTTAACCATCATCTTGAGATTATCAATTATATCTCATAATTACCTCATTATGAGGTTCATAGCATGTAATTAATCACCTAGATAATTCTCATCGTTTCATATTTCCATATTTCTTCTCAACATAATTGTCTCTTTGTGTGACTCGTTCATCTATCAATAAATTTACAATCATGAATAGCACTTTAGCATCTCAAGTAATAACAATCAATATTTAAGTAAATGCAATGCATGAATTTAAATGTTATTATTATTGGGAATGTCTTCCCACATGTCGACATATTTTTATCTTAGATCGGCTGCCTTCCCGATTCTTTCATTCTCATTTAGACCGACTGCCTTTCCGGTTCTTTTATTCTCATTTAGACCAGCTACCCTCTCGATTTTTTTATTTCTAGCCTATACCGGCTGTCATGGTTTTCATTTAGACCGGTTGCCCTCCCGATTCTTTTATTTTCATTTAGACCAATTGCTTTCTCGGTTCTTTTATTTTCATTTAGACCAGCTGCTTTCCCGGTTCTTTTATTTCATACATATGTATAAGAATAATGATATGAAATATTCATATGAATAATGATATGAAATATGCATATGAACAATAATATAGAAACAAGCATGTCTTCAAACACTGAAATTAGCTATCCTGATTATTCTCAAATTAATATTTGAAAAATTCCACTAAATTCTTTTCCTCATAAATCATATCATATCATCAATCATAGCTCGACAAGAATTTCACTTATCGCCTTTATTATTAAATCGACTTATTATTCCAATAATATTATTTCTCATAAAATAATTCTCTACACATCCACTATTCCTATCATACCTGTTGACCCTTATAATGATAAAACACAACTCTAATTGTACTAACAGTTTTATCTAAGTGTTTTAAACGATAGAAGCATACATCCAAGAATCAAGATGCAAGAACTCAACCCGCATCAGACCCCAAGTCAAGACAGAAGATTTAATATAGGCATAAGGTATTGAAAAAAGTTGTAAATCTCACTTGTTCAGGTAACTAGCTTGTTTTATGACTCCTTTTGAAAAAGCATTTTGACAAAACTATTTATTCAAACTCTTCTAAGTCAAAAACATTTCAAAACATGAAAAACTGGGTTGAAGGGAAACCCAGTCGACTGGCTACTTATACCAAAAGATTGGGATATGGGACAGTATGTCCCCAGTCGACTGGGTGCTTCATACCAGTCGACTGGTATATTGGACAGTAAGTCCCCAGTCGACTAGTACTCTTCATAGCCCTAAAAGTGAGACTTTTCGCTTGACCTAGTCGACTGGTACTAAGACCTATCGACTGCTAATTTGAAAAATATGACCGTTGAGGTGTCAGAGTTGAACATTTAAATGTACCAAAACGTACTAAGTCAGTACAAAATGACTATATTAATTCCAGGCTATATAAACCCACTCCTATGAGCATTTTAATTGAGAGGATTACACATTCAATCAAGTTTTTGCTCATTGATACACAAAAGCTTTGAAACATTTATTGTTGAGCCATTCTTCAAGCTTTACATTGAAAGAGAGATATTGTTCATTTGTAAAAGCATTCATTGCTATCTCTCTACGATTTACTTTACAGCAACTCATATTTAGTGTAAAGGGATTAACTTCCGAAAGGAAGAGATTAACTTTCGAGAGGAAGGGATTAGCTTCCAAGAGGAAGGGATTGTTTGTAAGGTTTATGCAACACCTGTAAAGTTGTACGACTAAGAGTTTTAGTGGATTACTTCAAGGAGGTTCCTTGAAGAGAGTGGACGTAAGGTCAGAACGAATCCGATATTGCTGAACCACTTTAAACTGAGTTTGCACTTTCTATTCCTTAAACTCTTTTATTTAAAGCACATTACTTGTTTATACACTTGTGCATTTAACTGATTTTATAAACTTGCAAGTAATTAGTGAAAGTCTTTAAAAACCCAATTCACCCCCCCTCTTGGATTGGAACCTCAGTCTACAATTGGTATCAAAGCTTCGTTCTCAATTTTAGGCTTAAAATCATTGAGTTAATCCGATGGCATCGAATAGCTATTTTGAGGGACATTCCTACACTAGACCTCCCTTGTTCAATGGCTCCAACTATAACCATTGGAAAAACATTATGAAAATCTTTGTCAAATGACAAGATTATAATCTATGGAGAGTCATTGAGGAAGGACCTAGAATTCCTACAAAGGAAATAACTATTGGAGAAATCAATCATATAATGCCTAAACTCAAAACTGAGTTCAATGATAAGGATTGTAGAATGATGTCTCTCAATAGTAGAGCCACAAGTATTTTACATTATGCTTTAGATATTTCAGAATAGAATAAAATTTCCGCATGTGTTTCGACTAAGGAGATTTGGGATAAACTGCAAGTTACATATGAAGGAACTAGCGAGATTAAAAAATCAAAAATCTATATGCTAATATCCGAATATGAATCTTTTAAAATGTCTCTTAACGAAACAATTTCTCAATTGCAGTCACGTTTCACAACTATTGTTAACGGTTTGAAGCTTCTTGGTAAGAACATTGAGGAGTTTGAACTAACGAGAAAAATCTTAAGATCTCTGCCACCTATTTGGAAACCAAAGAAGACGGCCATTCAGGAGGCCAAAGATCTCGACAAACTTGAGGTAGAAACACTTCTTAGGTCATTATTGACATATAAGATAGAAGAAATGAATCCCATTGTCAATGATGATGAGAAGAAGAAAAAGGTGATTGCTCTCAAAGCCTCTACGAACAACAAAGAAGAAGAAATGGAAGAAGAGATGGAGAGCAGCGAAGAAGATGGTGAGATGGCTTTAATCATCAAACGGTTTCACAGATTCTTGAAGAAAAGCAAGAAACTATACACAACGGATCCCACTTCAAAAAGGGAACCACTTATGTGTTATGGATGCAAGAAGCCCGGTCACATCAAGGCCGATTGTACAGCTACAAGCAAACCATACAAGAGCTTCAAGAAGAAAGCTATGATTGCAGCCACTTAGAGTGATGACGAAGAAGAAGACTCCTCAGATAAAGAGATACAAAGAAATTGCCAACCTATGTCTTATGGCAATCGATGATGAAAATGAGGTATCGACTTCTCCCTCTTCAAAAAATAACATTACTGGTGATAAAAGTGTATTCAATGAGCTAACTCTAAGAGATGGTGGATATGTCACCATTGGAGACAACACAAAAATAAAGATCATCGAGCATGGAAAAGTTGGTAATAATTTCTCTACCATAGATAATGTATTATTAGTACAAGGCCTTAAGCCAAATTTGCTAAGTATCAGTCAACTATGTGATAAAGGCAACAAACTCATATTTGAAACCTCTCATTGTCTAGTTATAGACATCATGAGTAACACGATCAAGTTTGTTGGCCATAGACATGAAAATGTCTATATAGTTGATTTAAAATCCTTACATTCTGAAAATGAAAAATGTTTTCCCGCATGTAGTGAAAACCTATGACTATGGAATATAAGGCTTGGTCATGTGAACATGAATTTGCTTAAAATCATTTCAAGAAAAGATTTAACCATTGGACTACCCAAAATCAAATTTGAAAAAGATAAAGTATATGATGCTTGTCAAATGGGAAAACAAACTAGAATTTCTTTTAAATCAAAAAAATGTAGTCTCAACTACTAGACCATTGGAACTTTTGCATATGGACTTATTTGGTCCAATAAGTACCATTAGTCTAGGTGGTCATCAATATGCTCTTGTTATTGTTGATGACTATTCAAGATATACCTTTGTTATCTTTATTGCTTACAAGGATGAAGCTTTCAAAGAATTTGAAAACTTTTGCAAAAAGATTCAAAATGAAAAGAGAATTTGTATTTCAAGCATTAGAAGTGATCATGGAAAAAAATTTGAGAACCAAAGCTTTTTAAAATATTGTGATGAAAATGGAATTGATCATAACTTTTCAGCTCCTAGAACTCCTCAACAAAATGGAGTTGTTGAGAGGAAAAATAGAGTTCTAGAAGAATTTGCAAGAACAATACTTTGTGAAAATAGCTTACCAAAATACTTTTGGGTAGAAGCGGTAAACACTTCGTGCTATATCTTGAATAGAATTTTAATTAGCCCAACGCTTGACAAAACTCCATATGAATTATGGAAAGGTAGAAAGCCTAATATCTCTTATTTTCATACCTTTGGTTGTAAATGCTTCATCCTAAATAACAATAAAACTAACTTGGGTAAATTTGACTCTAAGACCGATGAAGGGATATTCTTAGGATATTCAACCTCTAGTAAGGCTTATAGAGTCTTCAATAAGAGAACTCTAGTAGTATAAGAATCCGTACATGTAACCCTTGAAAAATCTAACCCAATTAGTAGTGGAGAAGTTTCTTTCAATGATGATGCAGATTTCATTCCAAGAACGGAGAAACCTGCTCCCATTGTTAAACCAAATGAGAGCCCACCTCAAACGAATCAAGAAATGGAAACTCTCAAATTGGACCAACCATCTACAAGTCAACAAGAAGATAGTCTTCTCAATGATTGGAGGTATGTAACTTATCATCCAATCGATCAAGTGATTGGTGATCCTTCACAATGGGTAAGAACTTGTTCCACTATTAGAAACATTTACAAGTATGTAGCCTATTTGTCTTACATAGAACCTAAAACATTTCTAGAAGCCAAAAAGAATAATGATTGGATAATTGTCATGCAAGAAGAAATAAATCAATTTGAAAGAAACAAGGTATAGAATCTAGTTCCTAGACCAAAGAATCATGCAATAATAGGAACTAAATGGGTATTTAGAAATAAGATGGATGAAAATGGAATAGTGACTAGAAACAAGGCTAGACTAGTTGTTAAGGGATATAATCAAGAAGAAGGAATAGACTTTGATGAGACCTATGCTCCCGTAGCAAGATTAGAAGCTATTCGAATGTTATTGGCCTTTGCATGCTTTAATAAGTTTAAATTATTTCAAATGGATGTAAAGAGTGCCTTCTTAAATGGCTTCATAGAAGAAGAGGTATACGTTGAGCAACCTCTTGGATTTGAGAATCCTAGTCTTCCAAGTCATGTCTACAAGCTTTCCAAAGCTCTATATGGGTTAAAGCAAGCTCCAAGAGCATGGTATGAAAGACTAAGTAAATTTTTTATTGACAATAATTTTATAAAAGGAAAAGTAGACACAACCCTCTTCACGAAAACTCACATAAATGACACTCTACTAGTTCAAATATATGTTGATGATATTATATTTGGTGCTACTAATGAATCTATGTGTAAAGAGTTTGCCAAGTGCATGCAAGGTGAATTTGAAATGAGCATGATGGGAGAGCTTACCTACTTCCTTAGACTTCAAATCAAACAATTGAAAGCAAGCATCTTCATCAATCAATCAAAATACACTAAGGACCTACTAAAGAGGTTCGGGATGGAAAGCTCAAAGCCACTTGGTACTACTATGAGCACATCTACAAAACTTGACCTTGATGAAGGAGGTAAGTGTGTAGACACTAAACATTATAGAAGTATGACAGAAGCTTTACTTTATTTAACTGCAAGTAGACCTGATATAATGTTCAGTGTATGCATGTGTGTTAGATTTCAGGCTAATCCTAAGGAATCACATGTAATAGCAGTGAAAAGAATTCTTAGATATCTACAAGGAACTCAAACCCTAGGATTATGGTACTCTAGAGATTCATCTTTTGAGCTTGTAGGATATTCATATGATGACTTTACGGGGTGTAGGTTAGATAGAAAAAGCACAAGTGGAACATGTCAATTCTTAGGTGCAATGTTAACCTCTTAGTTTTCCAAGAAACAAAACTCCATTGCACTATCAACCACCGAGGTAGAATACGTAGCAGCTGGAAGTTGTTGTACCCAAGTGTTGTAGATAAAACAACAACTAGAAGACTATGACATGAACTTTAAAAGTATCCCAATACATTGTGATAATACTAGTGCTATCAACCTAACCAAGAACCCTATTCAGCACTCTAGAACTAAACACATAGAAATTAGACATCATTTCTTAAGAGACCGTGCTAAAAAAGGTGATATTAAACTAGAATTCATACCTTCAGAAGATCAAATAGCTTACATTCTTACAAAACCTCTAAGTGAAGCTAGTTTCTGCAAAATCAGACTATTAATGAGGTTGTTAGATTATGATAAACTATATGCCTGATTGCATCATCATCACTTGCATACTTGACATCTAGTGAATGAGTATTAAACTTTATTTAATATTTCCCTCACTCAAGATGGCATAAATAAACAAATTTCGTGTTAAGACTCAAAACTAAAAGTTTTTCTTTGGGGTCCAATCCCAGTCGACTAGTAAGTCAATCCCAGTCGATTGGTAAGTCATTGCCTAATTACCCAGCCGACTGGTAAGTCTATACCAGTCGATTAGTAAACCTAGACCTTGTTTGGAGCCAATTAATTGAATTTCAATTATCTACCCAATCGACTGGTATGAACTACCCAGACGACTAGTGTTTCTCTGCCAGTTAACCCAGTCGACTGGCATCCCAATCTAGTCGACTGTTATTTTAAAATTTTTAAAAACTACAAAGGACCTAGTCGACTGGTATTTTAAAATTTTTCAAAACTGCGAAGGACCCAGTCGACTGGTATCACGATTCTATAAATAGTCTCTTCAGATTTTTCAGTTTTTCACGCCATTTCTGAAACCCTAAGCTTTTTCTCTCTAAAAAAATCTCATTATTTTGACCAAAAACTCCTCAAAACACTTCATACACACCTTGATCTACACCTCCATACCATTTATTTCAATTTTCTATAGTTGAAATCTCAAATTTCCACCAAAATCTCATTTTCTCCCAAAAACACTTTTCCTCCAAAATATCCGAAAGAATTTGCATTAAGACCACAGTTGCAGGACCTCACGCGCCTACTAAGCCAAGGTCCACCAAGTCTATGGCTCCAAACTCAAAAGGAAAGGGGTTAGTGGGCTCCTCATGCAAGAAGGAGAGAACAGAGCTCGATGACTCCCTGTTCTCAAGCACGGCAGCAAAAGAGAGGTACACATATGTTATTTGTCATAAAAAGATCATAACAGGTAGATTCATTGACTTTGAATATATTCGTCATGGTAACTTTGATGTTTTACTTGTTTTTAACGCAATAAACTTGACTCCATTGGTCAAGATTCACCAGAAATTTTACCTGAGACTGATTCACCAGTTCTATGCGAACTTGGTAAAACCTAGTCAACTGGCTCTATGGTTCAGAACCAGTGTAATAGGTGTGGAGTTCGAGGTCAACACTGACCTCTTGATGAGTATTCTGAGGATCCCTGTGGGAGGGATCCAATAGAGTCTGGACGGATGGCCAGACAACTTCGATTAGAGGAGGCATGTCAGATAGTTAGGGGTGATCCTAATTACGTCTTTAGACCCACTATATTTCACACATGTAGTGACATGCCCCTTGACTCTAAGTTGTTCAATCTCATTATGAGTTGGACCATCCATCCTAGACTCGGTAGTCGGGGATATCTATCAAAGATAGATGTCGTATTGATTTAGTGCCTTAAAATTAGGCACCACTTCAATATTTATCCCCTACTGCTCGCCAACGTGATAAACAGCGAAGTGAGTGACTACGGATTCCCTCCCTATTGGATGCTCATCACACTCATCCTCCAGCACTTCTGGGTTCTTCTTCCCACCTCCGAGGCTCAGGACATCATCAACGTCTCTTCGCTAAAGAAGATGGGGTGAACAATCCGAGATGGCATGATTTATTCAAAAGCCGGGAAGAACATCAGGATAGGTGAGGATGATAGCAGTGATGATGAGGATGAGGGTCCAGATGCTGCAGCCACTACTATGGATACGGATACCGAGCACCACCTATGGGAGGCTCGAGTACAAGTCTAGCTGGATATGATGATCTTCTCCAGGCTATCACGAGCCTCCAGCTGACTATGCAGTCCAGATTCCAGAGCTTGAGCTCTTCGGTCGACACCATACATCATGACCTTCACTCCCTCCGAGATGACTTCGAGCTACACTGAAAGCATACAGAGGGTTCCTTAGCTGAGCTTCGGGATCTCATTCGTGACGACTCTGACTCTCCTGCTCCCTGAGTTGCCTTTTGTATTACTTTTCAGTTGTATATAGCTGTAGCTTTTATCATATATTGTAGCTTTTCAATTTCGGCTCTTAGCAGCCTATTATGTATGGATATTTAGTTTATATGTCTATATTTCATTTTACATTTTAATTCATATCCTTGCTTTACTTTTACGCGATATGTTTGCTTTATGTAAATACTTCTTTGCTTGGATAGATGTTGTATTTGCTTCTGCATGTATGAAAACTTCTGGCTCCTCTTGGGAAGTCTTCTTAGCTTTAAATTATGCCAAATTTTTTCATACAAGTTTGCTTATGTCTTATCTTACTGTTTGTAGTGTTTATATGGCTTATTTTTTTGTTTACAAACTATTTTTTTTGTTGTTGTCAAAAAGATGGAGAAATATGAGAAAAATGATTGTAATGACTGTAAACTTAAAGTAGTGAATAGATTTAGGGGGAGCTTTGCTCCCAAGAACTTGTTGTATATGACTATATGTTAAGTGACTTGGTTGGATTGAATATAAACTATTTTTTAAACTTTTTATAGGTTGGTTTTATTCAAAAACAGAGGAAACTATGCCAAATTTTTTTCTAAAAACCAAACACTTAGTTTTTAAAATTGTTTTCTCTCATTAGTTTTATCATCATCAAAAAGAGAGAGATTGTTGACCCTCATCTGAATTTTAATAATGAAAAAACACAACTTTAATTGTACTAATAGTTTTATCTAAGTATTTTAAACGATAAAAGCATACAGCTAAGAATCAAGATACAAGAACTCAACTCACATCAGACACCAAGTCAAGACAGAAGATTTAGTATAGGCATAAGGTATTGAAACAAGTTGTAAATCTCACTTGTTCATGTAACTAGTTTGTCCTATGGCTCCTTTTGAAAAAGCATTTTGACAAAACTATTTATTCAAACTCTTCTAAGTCAAAAACATTTCAAAACTGGGTTGTAGGGCAACCTAGTCGACTGGCTACTTATACCAGAAGACTAGGATATGGGACAGTATATCCTTAGTCGATTGGTATATTGGACAGTAAGTCCCCAGTCGACTGGTACTTATGACCTAGTCGACTTGTACTCTTTATAGCCCCAAAAGTGAGACTTTTCACTTGACCCAGTCGACTGGTGCTAAGACCTAGTCTACTGGTAATTCAAAAAATATGACCGTTGAGGCACCAGACTTGAACATTTAAATGTACCAAGTCGGTACAAAACAGCCATATTAATTCAAAGCTATATAAACCCACTCCTATGAGCATTTGAATAGAGAGGATTACACATTCAATCAAGTTTTTTCTTATTGATACACAAAAGCTTTGAAACATTTATTGTTGAGCCATTCTTCAAGCTTTACATTGAAAGAGAGATATTGTTCATTTGTAAAAGCATTCATTGTTATCTCTCTACCATTTACTCTACAGCAACTCGTATTTATTATAAAGGGATTAACTTCGGAAAGGAAGAGATTAGCTTCTGATGAGTGCTTAAATATTCATATTTAAGCCCCTTAATTTACATGTGTTAAGCTCTTTGTCTATATATTTTAGTCTGTTTTACTTCATTTTGTGTGTTTCACATGTATTTATAGGTCTTGGAGAAAAAGGAAGCAGTTTTGGCACTTAAGGGAAGAAGTTTGGAAATCCTGGAGCAGCTTCTGGTCAAAGTGCGATCGATCGCACTACTGCATGCGATCGAGCGCATATACGATCATTCGCACACATGAAGGATCGAGCACAGCAATGCGATCAAGTGCAAGACGCATGCGATCGAGCGCACATATACAGGCGTGAACAGTAAACTGCAGAACCCTATTTTGGAAATAACCCTATTTTGGAAATAACCTTATTTTGGAAATAAAGGAGTTTTGTGTTTTAGGAAAGTTTAGGAACTCATGAGCCTTCTAGGACTACTCAAGCCCTATAAATACACCTGTAAAGCACACACAAATAATCATTACTTAGAATTAATCTCTTCTTTTATCTTTTGCTTTTAGCTTGGAGAAGGAAATTGTGGAGGAGAATTGACGACTCTTCTCTCGGGTTTCTTCTTTCCTTTTTATCTTATTATGTGTAATTAAATTCTTAGTAGGGCTTGGTTGAAGCCCTAATTATGTTTACTCAATAAATTTAGTATTGGCACCTTTGCGATATTTATGTTGTGTTGCTTAACTTGATTAATACCTGCTTTTATTTAAATTCCTCATATGCATATGTCTGATCAATATGTGCATGTGGTATGAACTTGTTAGTTAGATCAATTTGGATGACTGAGTCATGGGTCTGACATTAGTAACAAAAGATATCCACACCGGATTCTTGGGTTAATCAACATGGGAAACCGGGAGTAGATACCATGCCCTAGGTCCCGTGTGGTTGTCGATTTTCACAGATCCTATGCTCTCTTAAGGAACAACTCAGCATACACTAGGTTGAATCCCTTGAGAGAGAAAAGAGTTAGAGTAGATACCATGCCGAACTCATTTCTTAGGGAGATCAATAGCTTAAGGAGTAGATACCATGCCCCTTAGGTTGACAAACATTAGGTATTCATGACATGATTAAAGCACTGGCATACTGATATATTATGGTAGCATAACTAGTGGTGGATATCAAGTCCCTACACCTTTATCTTTATTATTTTATCTTTATCAAAATAAACTCTTTTATTGTTTCTATCTTTTTACATTACGAATATAATTCTAAATCGAAATCTACCAATCCCTGTGGAGATGATCATGCATTCGCACACTATACTACTAAGTTGACCTTGTGCACTTGCAAGTAAAACGAGTGCGATTATCTGCTTATTTATTTAGGTAGATAATCGTTCAACAAGGTTTTGGCGCCGTTGCCGGGGATTGCACTAAATTTCATTTTGGAATAATTTTCATTAATTTTCATTTTATTTTATTCTGTTCTGTTTTATTTCTAGTTTTATCAAAAATCAAATTTATTCCTTCTTTTCATTTTCTTCTGTTCACGTATACAGCAGAGGAGTTTTTGTCCTCGTTACGATCTATCGCAGTGCCTTATGCGATCGAGCGCACATCTGCGATCGAGCGTAGTTCAGTGTGCGCTCGAGTGTAAAAGCTCCAGAGAGTACCCGAGCAGCAGTACTGAAACTGTTGACCTGAAGCTTTTCAATTAATTCATTTGAGGGAGAAGCACCAATGGTGGAAGCTCGATATGCTTGTCTAGATGCTTTGGAGAGGAAGCTAGATATGAGGCTAGATATGATTGTAAAAGCCATGTCTACTCAAAACATCTCTCATCGACCACAAGCTACACAAGGCCAGGTATGTGCTATATGTTCTCGTTTTGATCACACTTCTGAAACTTGCCCTTTATATTTGTCTGCAGATTGAAAGCAAGCAGACTATGTGGAACTGAAAAACTATAATATATATGCACCTACCTACAATCTCGGATGGCAGCACCACCCCAACCTCTCATGAAGCAACAATCGAAACACCTTGAACCTTCAAGGGCAACAAAGGAACTTCTATAAAACAACCCAACCAGTTACAGAACCCAAGAAGGATGGTCTAGAAGATCTTGTAAAGCAATTAGCCACTCAACAACAGCAACTAATGATAACATTGATGACTTCATTAGATCACCAAAAACAAACCACTCAAAGGCTAGAAGAACAAATGGGGAAATTGGCTAGGGAGCTACGTGAAAGAAAGTTGGGTGAACTTCCAGTCCAACTACTACCTACTCCAAGAGGACATCAACAACTAAATGCCGTAAATGGTAAGATCATCGGAGCTGATTAGCCTGCACGAGCATCAATATCCAAGGTCCATCACATTGATTCAGTAGAAACTGCTCTTACCTATAGTGTCCCAAGATTGGATATTGAGCCCAAATGCAAGGATGTTACTGATGACATGATTGACACTATGCACCTCATTGAAGCCTCTCCAAAGCATCCAAGTAAGTACATCGATCCATTTGATATTCATGTTCCTACTAATACTATTTTCCCTTTTATTGTATAGGCACCTAACTTGGAATTCAAGCAGTTGCCAGAACATTTACTTTATGCTTATATGGGAGAGAATAAGACACTTCCTATGCTAGCTGCTGCCACTCTTACTTTTGGGAAAAAATAAGGCTTGGTCCGGCTGAAGACGTTAAACTTAGCGCTCATGGGAGGCACCCCAGACTTATCCTTTTCATTTTAGTATTTTTTTTTGTTTATATTTATATTTCCATATCTAGTATTTATATTTCTTGTTTTCCGGAACAATGTTTATTTTTCTTTGTCAAGTACTTAGTGCGTGCATCCAGTTCAAGTTTGGGGGCATATTACAAGCAAAGAAAGCAACCTAGTTCTCCATCTCCCAGGTCAGATCTTTCCATGCCACACACATTGGGGACAATGTGTATTTTAAGTTTGGGGGTAGTGGAAGATACTAGATACTATACACGCGCACTTGAAACACATGCACACACTAAGTCCCAGTTTTTTTGATTCGATGAATGCATGTTCTTTTGGTAAACAAAAATTTTGGTTGATTTAAAAATTTGATAACACTTCATTAGCAAGCTTAAAAGCTAGAACACATAGTCTTGCAATGGGAATTTTACAAAGTTTGGTTACCTACCTCAAGGCACCTAAGAATTCACGAGTTTGATTCAAATTTGCACGAGCACATTTAACACTCATTTGTGTGGGGTATGACATATAATTCTCTTGTATATGTTTCCATAATCTAACTTAAATCGGATAACTTATTGAAAAGAACACTTTGGCATAAGAAAAAAATGAAGAAGAAAAAAATAAAGAAAAATGTCATCATGCAAAAAGTGATCAAAAAGCTTCTAATGATCAGTAAAAACTTTCCACTGAGTAACTGGGCCTATTGCCTCAGTAAGCATTGAGTGTTCACATCAAAAGGTGGGAATTTCATTAAGAAGTATAAAAAACCTTTTAGTTCCGTAGCCTTTTTTATTCGGGTTAGTAAGTTCTTAGGGTGTCTTTACACCTAATGCCCTAAAACCATTTTGTTTGGGAGTCATTGGCTAAACACTCGTTACAAGGGTCAAATAGAAAGCTCGATGGAACTCAACATGGCAAAGATCGCATGATGAAAGAAAAAGAAATAAGAAGAAAGTATTATGCCATTTTTGTTCTCTTTGATAAGGAATTCGATAAAGGTTTGGGCATCGAAACCCTATACACTAAAATTATATGGAAGCCCCATCTTATATGTGCTAATTCATCACATACAAATCAAACTTACGGTGCCTTAAGCCAACCTTACGTAACTAGCATGAACTTTTGAAAATCCTTTTTCAATAAAAAAAAGTTGTTTTTATTTTAAACTTACGCATGAACTGTTATCATAGTTTTCTGTGCAACCCAAATCTTTGAGTATCATGGAAGTGAATTTATCTTTAATTTTGTTCTTCATTTAGTTTTTAGTTTTGTATTGCTAAGGGACTAGCAATATGTAAGTTTGGGGGCGTGATGAGTGCTTAAATATTCATATTTAAGCCCCTTAATTTACATGTGTTAAGCTCTTTGTCTATACATTTTAGTCTGTTTTACTTCATTTTGTGTGTTTCACATGTTTTTATAGGTCTTGGAGAAAAAGGAAGCAGTTTTGGCACTTAAGGGAAGAAGCCTAGAAATCTTGGAGCAGCTTCTGGTCAAAGTGCGATCGAGCGCACTACTGCATGCGATCGAGCGCACATGCGATCATTCGCACACATGAAGGATCGAGCGCAGCAATGCGATTGAGCGCAAGACACATGCGATCGAGCGCACATGTACGGGCATGAACAGTAAACTGCAAAACCCTATTTTTGAAATAACTCTATTTTGGAAATAACCATATTTTGGAAATAAATGAGTTTTGTGTTTTAGGAAAGTTTAGGAACTCATGAGCCTTCTAGGACTACTCAAGCCCTATAAATACACATGTAAAGCACACACAAATAAGCACTTCTTAGATCACAACTTAGAGAACACTTCGATTTGCTTTTAGCTTGGAGAAGGACACTATGGAGGAGAATTGACGACTCTTCTCTCAGGTTTCTTCTTTCCTTTATTTTTATTATGTACACTTAACTTTAAGTAAGGACTTGGTTAAAGCCCTAATTATGTTTACTCAATAATTTTAGTATTGGCGCCTTTGCGATATTTATGTTGTGTTGCTTAACTTGATTAATACCTGTTTTTATTTAAATTCCTCATATGTATATGTCTGATCAATATGTGCATGTGGTATGGACTTGTTAGTTAGATCAATTTGGATGACCGAGTCCTGGGTCTGACATTAGTAACAAAAGATATTCACACTGGATTCTTGGGTTAATCAACATGGGAAACCAGGAGTAGATACCATGCCCTAGGTCCTGTGTGGTTGTCGATTTCCACAGATCCTATGTGCTCGTAAGGAACAACTCAGCATACACCAGGTTGAATCCCTTGAGAGAGAAAAGAGTTAGAGTAGATACCATGCCTAACTCATTGCTTAGGGAGATCAATAGCTTAAGGAGTAGATACCATACCCTTAGGTTAACAAACTTTAGGTATTCATGACATGATTAAAGCATTGGCATACTGATATATTATGGTAGCATAACTAGTGGTGGATATCAAGTCCCTACGCCTTTATCTTTATTATTTTATCTTTATCAAAATCAACTCTTTTATTATTTCTATCTTTTTACATTACTAATATAATTCTAAATCGAAATCTACCAATCCCTGTGGAGATGATCTTGCATTCGCACACTATACTACTAAGTTGACCTTGTGCACTTGCAAGTAAAACGAGTGCGATTATCTGCTTATTTATTTAGGTAGATAATCTCTCAACAGCTTCCGAGAGGAAGGGATTAGCTTCCCAAAGGAAGGGATTATTTGTAAGGTTTGTGCAACACCTGTGAAGTTGTACGACTAAGAGTTTTAGTGGATTACTTCAAAGAGCTTCCTTGAAGAGAGTGGACGTAGGGTCGAAACGAATTCGATATTGCTGAGCCACTATAAACTGAGTTTGCACTTTTTATTCCTTAAACTCGTTTATTTAAAGCACATTACTTGTTTATACACTTGTGCATTTAACTATTTTTATAAATTTTCAAGTAATTAGTGAAAGTATTTAAAAACCCAATTCACCCCTCTTTTGGATTGGAACCTCAGTCTATAATACCTATCAACCAACTTTCATCTATCACCAAATCATAAGTTAATGATTTATTCAAATAATATCACTATATATTTCATACTTATCTTGATTACTTAAAGTAAATCTAACTCATTACGTAGCAGTTAGAGCTACTCGTGGATCACCTCCTTGCCTTTCCTGTTCCTCTCAACAATTTCCACCAGTTGCTGATTGTCAACACCTGACATAATATTTATATTAAAATTTCTAATTTATTCTTCAATTCTTCCATAATTCATACCCTTTGTGATGAGGACACGGCTAACAAATGGGATGCAAAACCTATTCAAGTTCCAATTGGTCCAGTTACAAGGGCTCGAGCTAAAAGGTTCAAGGAAACTCTCAGTGAGCTGATTCAACACATTTTGGCTAAGAACCATCTTTGGGGGCCCAAGGATGATGCTATACGTGATCCACAAGGAAAAATTTCCATGATTCAACCTTTGGAATAATCTAGCAACTCAAGATTGTGAATTAAAACTTAGTTTCCCAAAATTGGAGACTTACTCATTTTTGGGAAGTCTAGAAAAGGAAAATGGCTGGCTGCAATTTTCTTTATTGTTTCTTTATTAATTTAATTACCGAATTGTAAGGCTTGCATGCCAAGTTAGATACTTTCCTTATTTGGATTTTTAGGTTACCATAATTCTATTTAGTTTTATTTCCTATTCCTTAGTTTCCTATTCCTAATTGAGGAAGAATTTCTCGTGTATCTAAATAGCTATTGGCTTTTTGGAATAACACAATTCAGATTTGATTCATACTTTGGGAGAGAAAATTCTCTTTAGTTCTTTAAGAACTTCTGAACTTAGCAGAGTTTTCATGGCGTTCATCTTTGACTTATCAATCAATCCTTCCATAATTGATTGTGGTGTCTTCATTATACCAAGGTTCTTCCTTCAATATAAGCAACGGGTCACGGTCTCATATAAATCTGCTTCTAGACGATCTTAAAAGTCTTCTTGATCCACCAATTTCTTAGTTCTTGGCATGGATCATATCAATTGGTATCAGAGCCTTCTAGTTGCAAGTTTGCTTATCTTTTGTTTTGATTCAAAAAAAAAAAAAAAAAAAAAAAAAACCTGAAAAAATGATGAAAAAAAGGTGGAAATTCGAGAAAAAAAAAAGAAATAACAAATTTCTTGTTTAAAAAAAAAGTGTGTGATTTTAAGATTCAATCCTTTCAATTCTTATTTTAATTTCTCATCTTTGTTTTCCTTGTATTCTAGCCTTTAAATCCAAATTTCTTTGTGAGTTGTTGGTGAATTGTTGCTGGAAACTTTGATACTTGTTTGGTTAGTTTGATAAGAACTTATAGAGGATTATTACGAGTGGAAAAAGGCAAGTGTGGTGAGCACAAAAGAGGGTAAAAGCCAATCTGATTTTGTGTAAAAAAGAAAAACATGAGTGAAATTAAGTGACTCATTCTTTGAGTGAAACACGTGAGGGAGTGTGTGAAGTCCTTTTGTTCTTTTTTTTCTAACTTTATTTTAGCAGCAAACATGTCAGACAACAAGAACAAAAATAATTCTGGAGATACATCGGGAGAGGTTGATCCGAAGTTGCTCATAGAGGCTTTAATGGGTGAGATGAGGAGAGTGTTGAGAACGGAGATGGAGTGGGTTCATGAGCAGATAGATTAGGTAGAGAATACACGTGTGGGGTAGCAACAAAATGCTCCTAATATGCGTAGGAGGGAGAAAGCTCAAACTAGGGGGAGAGAGTTGAAGATGAAGAGTATTATAGGAATGGATTTGATGAAGAAGATGTTGGGAATTGTTAGCCATAAGAGATTTGGTAGTCGAGGTAGAGAAGCTAGGAATCAGTAAGATAATAACTTGATTAGTATTAAGATGAAGATTCCATCGTTTCAAGGAAAAAACGATCATGAAGCTTACCTTGAGTGGGAGAAGAAGATAGAATTAGTATTTGATTGTCATTATTATACCGAGATTAAAAAGGTTAAACTTGCGGCCATTGAATTTTTTGACTATGCGATTATTTGGTGGGATCAACTAGTGTTAAATAGGAGGAGAAATAGAGAGCGTCCAATAGAGACTTGGGCGGAGATGAAAACCATGATGAGGAAACGATTTGTTCCAAGCCATTACTACCGTGAGTTGTACCAAAAATTGCAAAGTTTACATAAGGTAGTCGGAATGTGGAGGATTATTATAAGGAGATGAAAGTAGCTATGATTTTAACAAATGTAGAGGAGGACCGAGAGGCTACTATGGCTAGGTTATTGGCTGGTTTGAACCTAGAAATTGTTAATTTGGTGGAGTTGCATCATTATGTAGAGTTAAAAGATATGGTGCACATGGCTGTCAAAATTGAGAACCAACTCAAGAGGAGGGGCAACAATACACGGCAAAACCCTAACCCGGGTTCATCATGGAGGCTGAATTTTGTGAAGCAAGCCACGACCAAGCCCAAAACCAAGCAAAAGCAAGAAAGCACCAGCCATGGAAATCAAGGTAAAACTGATTCTTCCACCACTAGAAATCGTGATATTAAGTGTTTTAAATTCCAAGGCAGGGGTCACATAGCAAAAGCAAGAGCAAGGGTGAAGAAGATACCCAATCTATGCCACCATTGGAGGATGTGAGTGATGAGGAATACACTACCCGAGGAGAATTGTTGGTTGCAAGGAGAGCTCTAAGTGTGCAAATCAAAGAAGATGATGAAGTGCAGTGAGAAAACATCTTTCATACTAGATGCCATGTGCAAAACAAGGTATGTAGTGTTTTTATTAATGGAGGTAGTTGTACTAACGTTGCTAGCACTACAATGGTTGAGAAATTAGGGCTGCCAACAATTAAACATCCTCGGCCTTACAAGTTGCAATGGCTTAATGATAATGGTGAAGTGAGGGTGAACAAACAAGGGTTAATTTCCTTCCGGATTGGAAAATATGAAGATGAAGTTTTGTGTGATGTAGTTTCGATGCAAGCTGGACACTTGTTACTAGGCGAACCATGGCAATTCGATCGGCGTGTTAAGCATGATAGCTTCACCAACAAATATTCGTTTGTAAGCAATCAAAGAACAATCACTCTAGTTCCTTTGACACCAAAGCAGGTTTATCAAGATCAAGCGAGGTTACAAAAAGAGAGTGAGCAAACGAAAGAGAGTGAGAAAAAGAGAACGAGTGAAAATTAGAAAGAGAAAATGAGAGAGGCTAGGAAAATTGAGAGAGAAAATAAGAAAGTTGATTCGGCCATTGAGAGAAAATAAATTTCTATGAAAGAGTGAGTAAAATAAAAAGAACGATGTTTTTAAATCATCCAATGATTGTACTTTTATATAAAGAGGCATTAAACACTAATCAATTTGACTCATCTTTGCCTAGTTCTATTGTTTCTCTTTTGTAGAAGTTTGATGATATCTTTCCCGAGGAGATTCCACATGGCTTACCTTCTATTCAAGGAATTGAACATTAAATTGATTTCATGCCCAGTGCTACAATTCCAAACCAACCAGCCTATCAAAGCAATCTCGAGGAGATAAAGGCACTACAAGGACAGGTTAGTGACTTAATTGAAATGGGGTATGTAAGAGAAAGCATGAGCCCGTGCGCTGTTCTGGTGATTTTGGTTCCTAAAAAGGATGGGACGTGGTGAATGTGCGTTGATTGCCGAGCTGTCAATAATATAACGGTAAAGTATCGACATCCTATTCCTTGTTTAGATGATATGCTAGATGAACTACATGGTGCTTATGTATTTTCTAAGATTGATTTAAAAAGTGGATATCATCAAATAAGAATGAAAGAGGGTGATGAATGGAAAACTGCTTTTAAAATGAAATATGGTTTATGTGAGTGGTTAGTTATGCCATTTGGATTAACAAATGCACCAAGTACCTTCATGAGATTAATGAACCATGTTTTGTGAGCTTTTATAGGCAGATTTGTTGTTGTTTATTTTGATGATATTCTCATTTATAGCACAAACTTAGATGATCATGATATGCATTTAAAATCAATTTTGGATGTGCTTAGAAAAGAGAAGTTGTTTGCTAACATGAAGAAGTGCACTTTTTGCACTGATAAGCTTGTGTTTCTTGGTTTTGTTGTGAGTGCACAAGGAATGCAGGTTGATGAAGAGAAGATTTGTGCGATTAAAGAATGGCCAAGTCCCACAAGTGTAGGTCAAGTTCGTTGTTTTCATGAACTTGCTAGTTTTTACAGGAGCTTCGTGAAAGACTTTAGCATTATTGTCGCACCACTTACCGAAGTCATCAAGAAGAACGTCGGATTCAAATAGGGAGATGAGCAAGAGAAGGCATTCCAATTGATCAAAAAAAATTAACTCATGCTCCTTTACTTGCTTTGCTTGATTTTATTAAAACATTTGAAATTGAATGTGATACTTCAGTTTTGGGTATCGACATAGTTCTTATGCAAGGAGGGAGACCAATCGCATATTTCAGTGAGAAATTAAGTGGAGCAGCTTTAAACCACCCTACTTATGATAAATAATTTTATGTGTTGATTCGAGCATTGAAAACATGACAACACTATCTTTGGCCTAAGGAGTTCGTGATTCACACCGATCATGAGTCCTTGAAGCATTTAAAAGGTCAACATAAGTTGAGTAGGAGACATGCACGATGGGTAGAATTCATCGAGACATTTTCATGTCATTCAATACAAACAAGGTAAGGAAAACATCATTGCAGATGCACTTTCTCGAAGGTACGTATTAATTTCTGCTTTAGATGCAAAATTACTTGGTTTTGAGTACATTAAAGAGTTGTATCCTTCAGGCACTGATTTTTGTGAGGGGTTTCGGGAATGTGAGAAAAACACAGTGGGTAAGTTCTTTAGGCACGAGGGTTTCTTATTTCGAGAGAATAAGTTATGTGTACCGAATTGCTCTTTGCGTGATTTGTTAGTAAGGGAATCCCATGGAGGAGGTTTAATGGGTCACTTTGGAGTTGCTAAGACCTTAGCCATTTTACAAGAACACTTCTATTGGCCACACATGAAAAGAGATATTGAGAGAATTAGTGGTAGATGTATCATATGTAGGCAGGCAAAATCTCGAGTGCAACCCCATGGTTTTTACACGCCACTGCCCATTCCTAGTGAGCCTTGGATAGATATTTCGATGGACTTTGTGTTAGGTTTACCTAGGTCTAAATGTGGTAGAGATTCAATTTTTGTGGTTGTGGATAGATTTTCTAAGTTGGCACATTTTATTCCATGTCACAAAACTAATAATGCTTCCAATGTCGCTAATTTGTTCTTTAGAGAAATTGTAAGATTACATGGTATGCCTAGAACAATAGTTTTGGATAGAGATGCTAAGTTCTTGAGTTACTTTTGGAAGACTTTGTGGTGTAAGTTAGGGAGTAAGATATTATTTTCTACTACTTGTCACCCACAAACTGATAGTCAAACTGAAGTAGTGAATAGGACTTTGTCTACTTTGTTGAGGGCTATTATTAAACAGAACATCGAAACTTGGGAAGAGTGTTTACCACATGTTGAGTTTGCTTATAATCATACTGTTCATTCTACTACTAAGTTTTCACCATTTGAAATTGTTTATGGCTTTAATCCTTTAACTCCATTGGATTTAACGCCATTACCTATGTCTGAACATGCTAACTTGGATGGAAAGAAAAAGGCTGAATTTGTTAAGCAGATACACAAGAAGGCAAAACTAAATGTTGAGAGGCAAATAGAACAATATGCAAAACAAGTTAATAAAGGTCGCTGATAGCTGATTTTTCAACCTGGAGATTGGGTTTGGTTACTCATGAGGAAAGAAAGATTTCCGACACAAATGTGTTCAAAGTTACTTCCTTAAGGAGATTGGCCTTTTCAAGTCTTTGAGTGCATCAATGACAATGCATACAAATTGGATTTGCCAGGCGAGTACAATGTTAGTGCCACTTTCAATGTTTCAGATTTAAGCCCTTTTGATGTAGGTGATGATTTGAGGATAAATCATTTTCAAGAGGAGGTGAAAGATGAGGACATAGCTAACAAATGGGATGCAGATCCTATTCAAGTTCCAATTGGTCCAGTTACAAGGGCTCAAGCTAAAAGGATTCAAGGAAACTCTCAATGGGCTGATTCAACACATTTAGGCTAAGAACCATCTTTGGGGGCCCAAGGATGATGCTATACGTGATCCACAAGGATGAATTTCCATGATTCAAGCTTTGGAATAATCTAGCAACTCAAGACTGTGAATTAAAACTTAGTTTCCCAAAATTGGAGACCTACTCATTTTTGGGAAGTCTAGAAAAGGAAAATAGCTAGCTACAATTTTCCTTATTACATTTTCTTAATTGTTTCCTTATTAATTTAATTACTGAATTGTAAGGCTTGCATGCCAAGTTAGGTACTTTCCTTATTTGGATTTTTAGGTTACCAGAATTCTATTTAGGTTTGTTTCCTATTCCTAATTGAGGACGAGTTTCTCATGTATTTAAATAGCTATTGGCTTTTTGGAATAATACAATTCAGATTTGATTCATACTTTTGGAGAGAAAATTCTCTTTGGTTCTTTTAGAACTTCTGAACTTATCAGAGTTTCCATGGCGTTCATCTTCGACTTATCAATCAATCCTTCCATAATTGATTGTGGTGTCTTCATTATACCAAGGTTCTTGCTTCAATATAAGCAACGGGCCGCGGTCTCACATAAATCTGCTTCTAGGCAATCTTGAAAGTCTTCTTGATCTATCAATTTCTTATTTCTTAGCGTGGATCATATCACTTTGAAAATTCCCACATTGAATTTTGAGAAATTTCATGTATACTAAATTTCAAAAATAAAATTCATGTTATTACCTTTTGTTTTTCTGAGAGCTTTCCGTGACTCTCTATAAAATTCTCCTGTAAACCCCTTCAAAATTTTATTCTTTCAATCCCTAAGTGTTTAAAGATATAGAGTAGTTTTTATTAAAGAATGAAGAAAACCAAACAAGATTTGGTAAAACTAATAAAAGAATTCAATAAAATCAATTTGTATACGATTTATTAACGGCGGCACTGTTGTATCTCATGCTCAGTGTCCACCTTCTTCAAAATATGGATTAATTTCATTTTGTGCAACACCTGGACTTCTAGGTGTTGCACACTACCTTTTTTTTTAAACAAAATGTTTTCTTTTCTTCTTCTCCATGCTGGACCCTTCCCAAATTTTTTTTCAAAAGAATTATTTAATTCAATAATAAATCTTTCACATATATATTATTTTAATTCCATGTCATATTTATCAATTTACTTCTTTACCCATACTCTAAGAGTACGGGTATTACAGTAGTCAACCGATTGAGTGGCAGTTTTGTAATTTATTTAAACTAGGATTGGTGGCATTTTTATAATTAAGTGAAAATCTGAGCCGATCGACTGGGTAGTCGACCAGTCAAATTGGGTTTTAGTATAAAACAATGATTGTTTTGTTAAATTAGTTGAAAAATCTATTTATCTTTCTAAAAAATTGTTCTCTCTCTCTAGGAAACATAGAAAAATACTTTTAATCTCTTTAGGACTAAAAGAATTAATAATTGAAGATTTAAAGACTGAAATTTATTGAAGTTCGCATAAGTATTTTCAAGGAAATTGGGGAAAAAGCTTGAAAGGTAATATTTTGAAATTTATTATGAAAGTTTGAAGTTTTGAAGCTTTTTTTCAGTATTTCTTGAAATAAAATTTGAATTTGAATTCAAGCAATAATGAAAAAAATTCTATTAAAAATACAAAAAGTTGAAATTTGAGACAGCTAAATTTTTATGCATACATGAAATTACTTGGAATTGGGTATAGAAATTTAGGGATCAACAATTGGATGAAATTGCTGAATGGAGCAGAAAAAGAAAAGAAGTGGTACAATAGTAGCTTTAAGTGCTACTAGGTGAGTTAGATTTTTTTTAGTAATTGAGATAAATATAAAATTTAAAATGATGATATTTGAATTAATTATTGAATTATAATGATTGGATGATATATGATAGTTGGTTGATTAATAATATGTGAATAATTGATATGTTGAAAATTTATTATATGAGAAGCAATATTTTGAAATAATAGATTAATGGAATATATGCTAAAAAGATAAATGAAATTCTTGAAAGTCGTGATTGATAAATTAATATGTTATATGAGGAGACAATATAATATATATGATAAATTAATGATTTTGAAGAGATAGTTTAATTGAATGCTTTGATGTATGCTTGCTTGCGTGTTATTGTTTATATGCATAGAATAATAATGAGGAGTGTAGTTAGTATGGCTGAAACATGTCGACATGTGGGAAGATGTTCCCAGATGATAGTATGGAATGACGTGATGATGTGATGAGAAAGAAAGATGATATTGTCATGCATTTATTTTATTGAATATTTTATTATTGTTGCTTGAGATGCTAAAGCATCGGTCTTGATTGTAAAATGATTGATAGACAGATGAGTCTTACAATGAGATAGCTTTGATGTGAAAGAAATTGAAAGGATGATATGATAAAGAATTATATGATTGATTGATTGTATGATGTGAACCTCATAATGAGGTAATTGACAATATTGATCTGAAAATTTGAACTGATTAATATATGAGAAGAAATTTGAAATTATTTTGTATATAAAATAGTTTATTTGAAAGAATATAGTATGATGATTGATTAGAATTATGATATGAATAGAGATAGAAGAATATTATTGTTAAATTACATTTGAGATGACAGTTGAAAGATTATATTGAACTATTGAATTAGAAATATTAACTAGAAGTATACAAATTGAGTACTTCTTGTACATTTAATTCACTGAGCTTGTGAAGCTCACTCCTCATTGTTGAAATATGTCACACAGCAGACAGACAGCGTTTAGGGCTGATATTTAGAGTAATTACCTTATGTAAGTCTCGTGGTCAACATCCTCAAATTATAGTAAGAGAGAATGAAAAGAAAATTTTGAGAATGTATATATTCCTGCATTTTATTATTTATGTTTATATATTTGTTTCTGATAGGAGAAATATAATGTATCTCCTCTGAAAAGACTTAAGGGTTTAGATATAATTTTATTTTCAGTTGATGTTTTATATTGTTGCATATATGTGTCATGCTGAGATAGTAAAATGTGACGATTCCGTCTCAGGGTGGCCAATCCAAGATGGGTCGTTACAATAATAGGTATTTAGTTACTTTTATTGATGATGTTTCACGAAAGGTGTGGGTTTATTTGTTGAAGAATAAAAGTTAGGTATCTCAGTATTTTCAGAAATTTCATGTTATGGCGAAGAGAGAGAGACAGGGAATCGGTTGAAGTGTCTTTGTACTAACAATGGTGGAAAGTATACCTCTAATGAGTTTGTAGATTATTGTTTACAGTTTAGCATCAGGCATGAGATGACAGTTCCTGGTACCTCATAACATAATGGTGTGGTTGAGAGAATAAATCGCACCATCATGGAAAAAGTTAAATCCATGCTCAGAATGGCTAAATTACCTAAGCTATTTTGGAGTGAAGTGATTCGTACAACTTTCTACCTAATTAACAAATCTTCATCTGTCCCTTTGGGTTTTGACATTCCAGAGAGAGTTTGAATAGGAAAATTTGTTCTCTATTCTCACTTAAAGGTGTTTGGTTGCAAAGTATTTGCACACGTACTAAGGAAAAAATGTCAAAACATGAAGACAAAGCTACTTCTTGTGTGTTTGTTAGCTATGGGATGTTGAGTTTGGTTACAAGTTATGAGACCTAGAAAAGAAGCAGAGATGTTGTCTTCAATGAAAATAAAATTTTGGCTGATAATGACAAGAGTGAGAAAACATAGCATAGTACAGGCAGAGTTGAAGACTTTGACCCAGATCCTACTCCTTCAAAAAGTGTCACAAATGGATGAGGGATACATAGAGAAGAACATATGGGTAATGAAGAGCCAGCAATAGTTTATGATGATGTTATGTATGATACAGAGTATGTTGAGTAGGGGGAGCAACCTCTTGTACCAGAGATTGTAAAGCCTCAGCTGAGAAGGTCTACTAGAGAGCATTTACCGTCAACTAAGTACACTTGTTCTAAGTATGTCCTACTTACTGATGGGAAGGAGCCAAAGAGCATCTAAGAAGTGCAGTCACATCAAAAAAAAAATATTGGATGAAATCAAAGAAGGAAAAGATGGGTTCTTCGAAAAATAACAACACTTATGATTTGGTTGATCTTCCTAAAGGTAGAAAAGCACTAAGGAACAAATGGGTGTTTAAGTTAAAGAAAGATGGTGAAAAGCTAGTGAAGTACAAAGCTCATCTAGTGGTGAAAGGTTTTGGTCAGAAGAAAGGAATAGACTTCGATGAAATTTTTTTTTTAGTGGTAAATATGAGTTCTATCCGAGTTGTACTTAGTTTGACAATTAGTTTGAATCTTGAGCTTGAGCAGATAGATGTGAAGACGACATTTCTTCATGGTGACTTCTATAGAGAGATTTATATGGTTTAACTAGAAGGTTTTGAAGTGAAAGGGAAAAATAAAATGGTTTGCAGGTTGAAGAAGAGTTTGTGTAGACTAAAACAAGTTTCAAGACAGTGGTACAAGAAGTTTGGTTCATTCATGGTCAATCACAATTACCAGATGACAGCTACAGATCCATGTATATATGTCAAAAAATTCCTTGATGGTAACTTCATTATCATTTTGCTTTATGTTGATGATATGTTGATTGTGGGACAAGATGTTGAGATGATTGGCAAGTTGAAAAAAGACTTGTTTAAGTCTTTTGATTTGAAGGACTAGCGATATAGATTTTGGGAATGCAGATTGTTCATGATAAAAAAGCTAGAAAGTTGTGGGTATCACAAGAAATGTATGTTAAGCGAGTGCTTGAAAAGTTAAACATGAAGCATTCAAAACAATCAATACTTCTCTTGCAAACCACTTTAAGTTGAGCAAAAAATCATGTCCATCAACAAAAGAAGAAAATGAAGAGATGTCAGCAATTTTTTTCTCCTCTGTAATTGGTAGCTTAATGTATGCTATGTTTGGCACACGACCAGACATTACTCATGTTGTTGGTGTGGTTACAAGATTTTTGTCGAATCCGAGTAAAAGTCATTAGAAAGCGGTGAAATCGATCTTGAGATATCTCATAGGTACCTCCAACTTGTGTTTGAGTTTTGTGAGTTTAGAAGCAGTTCTTGATGATTATACAAATTCATATATGACAGGTGATATTGACACTAGAAATTTTACACCGAGGTTCTTGTTCACTTTCACAAGAGGAACTATTTCATGACAGTCAAGATTTCGAAAGTGTGTTGCCTTATCAACTACTGAGGCTGAGTACATTACAACGAATGAAGCAGAGAAAAAGATGCTTTGGATGATGAGGTTTATTCAAGAATTACGTTTGAAGCAACAAGAGTATGTGCTTTTTTGTGACAGTCAGAGTACTATGGATCTGAGTAAAAATACCATGTATCATTCACGTACTAAACACATTGAGGTGAAATACCATTTGATTCTTGAGATGATTGAAAAAAAAAGATAATGAAGGTGAAAAACAAATTCACACAGATAAAAATATCACTAACATGATGACCAAAGTTGTGCCTAGAGAAAAGCTTAAGTTTTGTTCGGCGATGGTCAGGATGGACTCAAAATGAGTCGCGTAGTGGTTTACTCTCTCATAGGCTGAAAAAGGAGATTGTTGGGCTTTTGGTCCAGCCCATGGACCATTGATAAAGAAAACAAAAGAATAAAACATCCAGCACATTAATTTTCTTTAGTGGCATATGGGCCACGTCTTCACCAATCGGTGAAATTGTTTTGCAAACTCTCATAACAGACATAGGAGAAAATGAACGGCAGCTAGCAAAACTAGGAGCACTAGTTGTACATGGAAATTGAGACCAATTAGAACATAAATTCTTTTGCAGTGCCTATAAAAAGGTGTTGTGTTATTTTTTTTGGGTGGAAAAACATGAGTATCAGATCATAGAGTGATGCAATACAGAGAGATATTGTACATCGTCTGAGTAAAGAAAAAAAAATGAAGATTTTTTTCTTTCTTTTATTGAGAGAGTAAAAGAGAGAAAAATGTTATAAAAATTTAGTGTTTTTCTTTAAGTTATTATTTAGAGTGTTTGGTCACAGAGAATCAAGCTACTTGGGGTTTTTAGTTCTTATCACGGTGTTTAATTTTGGTGAAGCATAGGGACTTCTCAGATGTTAGTGGTTGGTAGTACAACCGTGGTTTTTTTCCTAGAGGTAATTTTGTATCATTACCAAATTATTGTGGGTATCAAGTTTGGGCATAAACTTGAGATATAAACTTTGTTATCGTTATTTACATAGTGGAGTTGCTCTTTTACCCTGTGGTTTTTCCCTCTATACTAGAGGGTTTTCCACATAAATTCATGTCTTCTTGATTGGTTTTGTTTATTTGATACTTTTTATTTTATTTTCGCACGTAGCTAGGAGGTTATTATATTTAATCTATGATTTTTGGTTTGTATTATGGTACTTGGTTAATTGTTGATGGTGGGTATTTTTTCCCTACAACAACATTTTTGCCAACATCCTCAAACAAACCAACAAATTCATTATCCTTTAATTATAATTTTAGGTTTTAAGAAGAATAAAGTTGTTAAACTCTTACTATCTCATAACCCAAAAGCCTCAATATACTCAAAGCTCCCAATCTAACTCTAGTTGTAAACCACTCTTATTTATAAAGTATTATGAACTTTCAAGTATGTATTCTACTTCACAACACAAATTTCTAATACACCCAAAACTCTCAATTTAGCTCTATTAGTAAACTCTTTTGATTTACAACATCTTAAGCTTAGAAATGTACTCCAAACCTTCTCTAAATCCTTTTTATATTGTGAATGTTTTCTAAATATTATTAGTAAAAGAAATCCATAGTTAAATCCCCTTAAAGTCCATTTTTTTTTATGGAGAGTACATTATATAATACTTTGGCTTCACAGAGTGATTTGGTTAGAAGAAAGAACATATTTTACTTTCTTACGAGCATGCTGAAGTATCGTGGTGTTCCTCCGCTTTTGGCTATATTCCTTAAGCACCCACCTAATCTTCTTGAACTTTTGTTTATGGATGTTTAATTCTTAGTTGTTGTATTTCCTTTTTTTTAATAAAAAAAAACTGTCTCTTGTCATAAATAATTATTTATTAAGAAGAAAAAAATTATCTCGATGTCTCAAGACATTTAAGTTGATTTTCTACATTATGTTTTGAATATTATTGTGCTTCATTACTATTAGTTATTTTGGTTTAAGATGTTTTCTCCACTTTTCACATACTTATCAATGGCTAATTTAAATTATTTAGATTAATACATGTAATGAAAATAACTTTACTCACAATTATTATTTACCATGTACTTTCAATAATAGAAATTAATTTCATAATCAAATAACTTAGAATAATAATTTTTTTTTTTTAAAAAAGGCTTCTATTTTTGTGGTAAAAAATTTTCTTTATATAATACCAACAAAAAGTATGAAGTTTAAGTAATTTCTTTGCACTATATGAAAAAATTAGTAAAGTGGTTGAAGTTCGTCATTTTGTTGCAATAAGGGTTGTAGTGGGGTGAGACAAGCCCTTCTTGAATAAGAAATTGTGTTTAATCTACGAGTGGTTGAGGTTCGTTCTCCTCATAAAAACATACTTGGGTTCGAGTTCTTTCATTGCATTGGGGTGAGACAAGTCCTACCTGATGATATGACATGAATAAACACTTGTGTCTAATCTATGTGTTGAGACAATCATACAACTTTTGATAGTGGTGCCACCTTCTCCCTCCAAACAATTTTTGCACACAAATAAAACAAAAAATCTATGATTTAAAGTTAAACAATTATTTTGCACTATGTAATTTTTTTCTTCTAATCCCATTATGTACATTGCAATGAATGTACAAAGCAAAACAATAAACTTTCAATATATAAAGAGAGATATTGCAAACGGATTTGCAGAAGTTCGACCACCAAATCGTGCATAGCATATCATATGTCTCCTCTATAATGGAGCAACTTGAGAGTTTCTCCATTATCAATGGAAGTGACACACCAAATTAATATATCCAGTACTAGCTTAGCTTAAATACTAATTACGAGAGTTTATACACAAACTCTTAACCCAATTTTTTTTTCCACTTTAAATTCACTTAAGAGTATAATCTTAAAAGGTGTTTTTTATAAATAAAATAAACTTTAAATGTGTTACTAATGCTTTCAAAAGTCCGCAATTTTTTTTAGGTTGGACTAGTGTTATAAGTTATATTAATAAAAAAAATATATATAGAATTGTAATTTAGAGTTAATTTTGTTGAGATTTGGCTCAAATCCACACAAGAAAGATGTAACAACCCTTCCTAGTTGAGCTCTACCTAGAACGAAATCATTACCTTTAAGCACCAAGCTCTAACCTGTAATGTTATGCCACACGATATTAAAATGCAACCCAGACCCTTACTTCTTCACAGTGCATCAAGACTTGGGCTTACCTAACTAAGTACACGTATCAACAAATTCATCACAACTCAGCCTCGAAACAATTTCATATAACTTACAAAACATATGAAAAATCACATCCACATGACCATGATTTACAATCATTCCCAAATTATCTACTATAGACTCAACTCCAAAAGTGATGTATTGAGGATGCCCTTCTCATGAACTAATGGGTACCATGGTGGACCGAGTCCTAAAGATCCCTTGCAAGTTCCAAATGGGCCAATCACAAGGTTAAGAGATAAGAAGATCAAGGAAGCAATGCAAGAATTGGTGCAATCCACTTGGGCCGAGTTTGCAAATTTATCGAGCAAGATCCCAACATTCAAGATGGGCTTGAAAGAAAAAGAACCAGCTTTAATCATGTGATACAAGCCAGAGGGGGGACATAGCCTAGTGGTTTTGTGTAGACTTTTTATTTCATTAAGTATAGGTGTGTGGGCCTATTTTATGCTTCTATGGTTGTAGGTGTTTCGCCCTACTTAATTCATTAAGTGGACTTCTTTTATTAGCTATAGGCATGTAGTTTATGATGTTTTGGGCTTGAAGATGTTCAGCCCATGTCTTTTAATTGATGTAGGCCTTATTCGGCCCTAGGGTTTCATGGAGGGATTCAAAAACACTTGTAGCCACATTTTGAGGGTAAGTTGAATGTGAATGAAGTTTTCTTCATAAAGAATTTTTAGTTTTCTCTACTTGTTCTTGAATGAACTAAAAACTTATCAAAGGCAAATCTCTTGTGGTGTTCTCACTAATCTAGGTTCTTGAAACAAGATTTCAACGAGTCTAGATTATCTTGACTTGATTCTTGGCTTTCTTGGCTAAGTTTCAATTTGATTGTGGGTTTAAGGGATTTCCATCCCACAGGTTCACATCATTTGGTATCAAAGCCCAAGCTCCAAATCAAGTCTGATTTATCATTTTTAATTCTTCCATTTGGGTTTTGTCTTATGTGTGTTCTAGGGTTTTCTATTCTGATATGTGATTCCTTCTTCATTCTTGTTTATTTCGTGTGTTTGAATTCAAATATGTGATTTTCACATTTGATTACTTGTGTACTTGATTCAAGAATTCAGATATGCAAATCCTTTAATAAATTACATGAATCGTTGCTTTAATTTCCAGATCTGTAATATTTGCTTTGATTTCGTCTATTTCCGTTTCTTGTTATTGAAATCAGATCAATTTTTTTTTCGGAAATTGCAATTATTGTTGTTGTTTGTGACCGAATCTGTATTAAAAAAAAAAGAAAAAGAAAGAAAGAAAGAAATTTCGGAACTGGCTGTTTGATATACTTTGCAATCTGAAAATTGAAATGATTTGGTGTTGATTGATCTTTATCTTCAAAAGGGTTGAATATATCATCTTTAGTATCTTGTTTCCTAATTACTCTTTTCCTCATACAAATTCCTTAAGATCCGTGTCATTTTTATTCCTTTCTTGTTTCTTGAATCTATTACTGGTTGGAATAATACAATGTTGTGTCTTTATTTAGTTCAACTAGTTCTTAATGAACTTGAATGGGGAAACGGATGAGGTAAAAGGCAAGAGTGGGTGAGAATAGTATTGGTAAAAGGCTAAAAGAGTGAAACACGAGTGGAGTGACAATATTTGGGCATAAACACGTAAGGGAGTGTGTGAGATTTTATCACTAACATTCTTGTTTTGCAGCGCATTCTTTGTGGATAATTCATTTTTTGTGTTGCAGGGCATGCAACAACAGTTTGAAAAGTTGAATTTGGTGTTGGGGGAGGTGAGGGATAGGATGGATTAGCAAGAGGTAGCTATTAGAAATCTGCAAGGTGAGCGAGATAGGAGGAGACGTGAGCCTAGTGTTGAAAATGAGTATAAGAATGAAAAAGATGGTGAGGATGAAGAAGACATAACATCTGAAGTTGGAATGGGTGGAATGGGCAGACCTATATAAGGTAGGCATGGAAGAGGACCTAGGAGAAATCTAAGGGGTCGAGATGGGGTAGATAGGAACCTTGGGAGCATCAAAATGAAAACACCATCTTTCCAAGGTAGGAATGACCCTGAAGTATATTTAGAGTGGGAGAAGAAAATAGAGTTGATTTTTTATTATCACAATTATTCAGAGGAGAAGAAGATAAAGTAGGCGGTAATTGAGTTCACTAATTATAAAATTATTTAGTGGGATCAATTAGTGACCAATAGGAGGAGGAATCATGAGAAACCTGTAGAAACATGGGGTAAGTTAAAAGCTCTCATGAAGCAGAGATTTGTACCTAGCCACTACTATAGAGACCTCTACCAAAAATTACAAAACCTTACATAAGTTTCTAGGAGTGTAGAGTATTACCATAAGGAGATAGAGGTGGCTATGATTCGGGCTAATGTAGAGGAGGATCGGGAGGTCACAATGGCTAGATTTTTAATTGGTTTGAATAGAGACATAGCCAATGTAGTTGAGTTACAGCATTATGTGGAGGTAGAAGACATAGTGCACATGGCTATGAAAGTGGAGAGGCAGTTAAAGAGAAAGAGGGTAGCAAGGTATACTTCAGTTTCTAGCACTCTTTGGAAACCAAAATGGGATAGAAATGATCGAGTTGTAGCAAACGGAAAGGTTGAACCACCTAAGGGAAAAGATGAGGGAACTAGCAGAAACAAACCCAAAGTAGATTTCCAACCTTCAAGGAATAGAGATATTAAATGTTTTAAATGTTTGGGTTCAGGGCACATCACGTCTCAATGTCCAAACAAGTGAGTGATGGTTATGCGTGACACTTGGGAGGTGATAACTGAGAGTGATGATGATAGTGATGAGATGCCCGAGTTGGTCAATGCTAGTGATGACAATGGAGTGGAATACCCCGTAGAAGGTGAGTCTCTTGTAGCCAGGTGTGCTCTTAATTCGTAAATTAAGGTAGATGATATGGAGCAGCAGAGAGAGAACATATTTCATACTAGATGTTTTGTAAACAACAAGGTGTGTAGTACGATTATAGATGAGGGAAGTTGCACCAACGAAGCTAGTACCACCCTAGTTGAGAAGTTGAGCTTACCTTTACTAAAACACCCTAGACCTTATAAGTTGTAGTGGTTGAATGAATGTGGGGAGGTCAAAGTTAATAAGCAGGTTTTGGTGGCTTTCACCATTGGGAGTTATAGTGATGAGGTGCTTTGTGATGTAGTTCCTATGCATGCTGGCCATATTTTGTTGGGAAAAGTGTGGTAGTATGATAGGAGGGTGATTCATGACGGGTTTAGGAACATGTACAACTTTGTAAAGGATAGAAAAACAATCAAGCTTGCTCATTTAACCCCAAAACAGGTCTATGAGGACCAACTGAAGCTGAAAAGTGAGATTGAGCACAAAAAAAAAGAGTGAGGCCGAAATAAAGAAAAATGAGGGTGAGGCCAAAACCTCAAGAAAAAGAGAGGGTGAAAAAGAAAATAGAGAGATGGTTGAGAATAGAGAAAAGAGAGTGGAGCCACGAGAGAAAAAAGAAAGAGAACCTGCAGAGAGAAAATGAATGACAAAGATGAGTTTTTATGCAAAGGAGAGTGAGGTTAAGAGGCCCATCGTAGCAAATCAGCCTACAATTTTTCTTGTTTAAAAAGAATCTTATCTTAATCTTGATGAAACTAGCCAATCTCTTCATAGTTAGGTTGTTTCTTTGTTGCAGGAGTTTGTCGATGTATTTCCATGGGAGATGGCGAGTGAGTTGCTGCCCATTAGAGGCATTGAGCATCAAATTGATTTCGTACATGGAGCCGTTATTCCAAACTGACTAGCCTATAGGAGTGATCCGGAGGAGAAAAAGGAGCCTCAAAGGCAAGTTAAAGATTTGATGAGCAAGAGGTACGTAAGGGAGAGCATGAGCCAATGTGCAGTACAAGTGCTACTAGTGCCAAAAAAGGATGGGACTTGGAGGATGTACGTTGATTGTAGAGCGGTCAACTATATTACAACAAAGTATTGTCATCCTATTCCTAGATTAGATGATATGCTTGATGAATTGCATGGCTCATGTATTTCAGTAAAATAGATCTTAAAAGTGGATACCATCAAATTAGAATAAAAGAGGGAGATGAATGGAAAACTGCTTTTAAGACAAAATATGGACTTTATGAATGGTTGATTATGCCATTTGGACTTACAAATGTGCCTAGTACTTTCATGAGATTAATGAACCATGTATTACGTGCGTTCATAGGAAAATTTATAGTTTTGTACTTTGATGATATCCTAGTGTACAACAAGAACTTAGATGAACATATTGAGCATTTAAGATGTGTGTTCGATGTGTTGAGATGTGAAAAGTTGTATGCTAATTTTAAGAATTGTACCTTTCGCATGGAAAAAGTTGTTTTTCTTAGTTATGTTGTTAGTACAAAAGGTATTGAGGTGGATGAAGAGAAAATCAAGGCCATCAAGGAGTAGCCAACGCCTAAAGGCATCACTGAGGTAAGAAGTTTTCATGGTTTAGCTAGCTTTTATAGGCGTTTTGTTAAGGGTTTTAGCGCCATTGCTGCACCACTCACTGAAATAATTAAGAAGGATGTTGGATTTCATTGGGGGATTGATCAAGTGAATGCATTTTCTACTATTAAAGAAAGGTTATGTTCTGCACCTGTGTTAGCATTACCTGACTTTAACAAAACTTTTGAGATTGAATATGATGCCTTGGGAATAGGAATTGGAGCCGTTTTGATGTAGGATAGGTGGCCCATAGCCTTCTTCAGTGAGAAGCTAAGTGGGACGACCCTGAATTACTCCACTTATGACAAAGAACTTTATGCTCTTGTTAATGCTCTAGAGACGTGGCAACACTAACTTTGGCTTAAGAAGTTTGTGATCCACACCGATCATGAATCATTGAAGCATCTCAAGGGTCAAGGTAAATTAAATAAGAGACATGCTAGATGGATGGAATACATCAAGACCTTTCTTTATGTTATCCATTACAAGCAATGTAAGGAGAACATTGTTGTTGATACTTTATCACGGAGGTATGTACTTCTTACTTCTATGAGTGCTAAAATGCTTGGGTTTAAATATGTGAAAGACATGTATGCCAATGATGCTGATTTTTCTAATGTGTATATGGTGTGTGATAAAGCGGCATTTCGTAAGTTTTACAAGCATGATGGTTACTTATTTAAAGAAAGCAAATTGTGTGTGCCAAATTGTTCAATGCTTGAATTATTTATGGATAAGCCACATAGTGGGGGATTAATGGGACACTTTGGTGTCAAGAAAACCTTAGAAATTTTACATGAACATTTCTTTTAGCCTAGGATGAGAAGAGACGTCACTCGAATATATAGTAGGTTCCTTACATGTAAGAAGGCCAAATCTAAGGTTAAACACATGGGTTGTATACACCATTACCCGTTCCTAGTGAGCTAATTAGAGTCATAAAATACATTTTAATAGTACTTATTTGTTAGCATCTTAGGGTTGATCGAGGTTTGAATTATACTTTTATACCTTAATAACTCTAAAGTGATGTTCTTAGATCATTAACTTATTTCAGTGCATTTTCAGATATTTTATGTTTGAAAGAGATGGAAAAGCTATCATTGCTTAAAGCTCTAAGATTCCATGCACATTGGAGTGAAGAAGTGCTTCCGAAAGGACAAAACGAAGAGTTTATGAGCAAGAAGCCCTTCAGTGGAACCCTAGGCGCCCAGAAGAGAGGGCCTAGGGGCCCAGAAACTCCACCTAACCAAGACTAGTGAGCGCCTAGGCGCCCAGAAACCAGGGCCGCGGCGCCCAGAAGATTGCCTCACCAAAGATCAGTCCAAGCAACAGCGCACCTAAGTGAGATCCGCGGCGCGCACATGATCCCCTTCTCCGAGTTATGACCTAATTAGGATTTTAATGATAGTTTAAACCCTAAAAACACCCTTGGACCTTTAGTATTATAAATAGATCACTTAGGGTTTGAGAAGAGGACATCAAAGGAGGCTGGACACAAAGGAGAGAGCTCGACATTACGGTGTTTAAGCATAAGCCCCATGGCTAACTAATCTCCAAGCAAGGCAAAGGGATGTATCCCTAAGTGTAGTTACTCTTATTTTCCTTTCTTAATTCAGTTGTAAAGATTTATTGTTAAAGTATTGTTTATGATTTACTCTTTAAACAAGAAGAATTGAGGTTCATGTGACAGCTTCACTTTGTGTTCTTCTTACCTTAGATTTTCTTAATCCGGTGATTGCATGCTTCTTCTCCATATAAGTCTAGTCAGGCTTTTCTTATGTCAAGTTGTTTGGATGTGATTGAGACCAGTAGATTTATCTTTTAGGTTTGTCCATTACTGCGATATTGTCATTGAGATATATTGTCGTTTCTTGATAAACCTATAAGATAGGTCATGTGTGCTTGAATCGAAAGTAAAGAGTACTTCATAGCAATTACATTAGGGTTTACATGCGCTTGTATTGAATATTTACCAATTGCTTGGTTGGGATGTGAAACTTGCAATCGAGATAAAAACAACTGAATCGATATTGAAATAAGGCAACGAACCTAGGGAGGATTCCCAGAACCTTGTTGTTCTCCATTTATATTCTTCGTTATATTTACACCACTCCTTCACATAATTTCATTATTAAAACTCAGATTTACTTATTTGGATTTTATCGTTTCGTATTGAAGTTTATATCTTTCTTTGTAGTTCACTTTTCCCTGTGGAATCGACACCCTATGGTTGTGCTACAACTACCGCGTTATACTTTGGGCATAATCAAATTTTGGTGCCGTTTCTGGGGAAATGTGTTTAAGTACAAGGAAGATTGTCAACGTTGAGATAAGACGGTAATATCGTTCTTTGCTTTTTGTTTTGATTTTCTATTTTTCTTTTTCTGTTTTATTTATTTACTCTCTAATTCCTTTGGTGTATGCTTAGATCGAGAGATTCACGAGGAAGATTCATTAAAAGACTCGAAATAGAGTTACCCTCTCCTTCCGTGTCCATTAGTGAAACCTCGCCTAGATCAAACTATAGTGAAAACTAAAGGGAGAACTTAGAGAATTCTGTTAACATGGTCGAAAATCACAATGAAAATGTTGCTAGGACACTTAAAGACTATTTGCGCCCTAGCCGAAACCTAAGGAGATAAATTCAGCATTGAAATGTGAGATTCTTGAACAACTTCAGCATGTTAAAATTAACCTCCCTCTTCTTCATATTATAAAACAGGTGCCCAACTATGCCAAAGTCATCAAGGATCTATGCACACTCAAGAGGAGGCATAATGTAAAGAAGACAGCATTCTTAATGGAGCAAGCAAGTGCAGTAATTGACAGCAAGACACCGCCCAAATATAAAGATCCGGACTGTCCAACAGTAGCTTGCCCAATTGGAAACAAATCTTGTGGTCAAGCATTGTTAGATTTGGGTGCTAGTGTGAACCTCATGCCATACTCCATGTACTTACAGCTCGGTTTAGGTGAGATCAAACCAACCTCCGTGGTACTTCAATTAGCGGATAGGTCGGTAAGAAAACCAAGAGGTATTGTGGAAGATGTTTTGTTGCAAATTGATAATTTCTATTATCCTC
The DNA here is from genome assembly GCA_023935145.1 of Bretschneidera sinensis. Taxonomy (NCBI): domain Eukaryota; kingdom Viridiplantae; phylum Streptophyta; class Magnoliopsida; order Brassicales; family Akaniaceae; genus Bretschneidera; species Bretschneidera sinensis. Next base: position 88,558,175 of record CM043698.1, read on the forward strand.
TTGACTTTTTGGTTTTAGATATTGTTTCTATGGTGAATATTGAGTCCAAAATTCCTTTGATACTTGGAAGACCATTCCTTGCCACCGATTCCCTCATTAATTGTAGGAATGGCCTAAGGACATTATCATTTGGAAATAGGACTCAAAGGTAAATGTTTTCCGAGTCTCAAGGCAGCCAAATGAATAGGATGATTTTTTCGACACTTACATGGTTGATAAGCTTAATTTGGAGGATGAGCACATTAAAGATAATTCTAACTCTTTGGAATTCCCTCCTAATAATTTCGAGTTCAGTGATTCCTCAATCTATCCCCATGTCGTTAATGTTGTTGATGTTTTTGATAAGTCACAGGGATTTATTAAAAAATCATGGCAACCATGCTTTGAGGAATCGCTTGAGAGAAATCACATGGATGCGGGAATCAAATACCCTACTGCTGATAGTGAATGGGCAACACCAAGAACACTTGAGCCACATGTAGTGGACTCTAACTATTCCTTGCCAAAAGATTAGCACTGAGGCTATTGACTTTGGAGTCTCATCTTCAGCACCACAATGAGGCCAGTAGTGAGAGTGGTGCAGCGTCTGGCTGAAGACGTAAAACTTAGCGCTCATGGGAGGCACCTCACAGCATATCCTTTTATTTTTATTGTTTTTCATATTTCTTTTTCTTGTTTATTATTAGTATTTTGTTGTTTTCCAGTATTAACTTCGTATTTCTTTTTCAGGGACAAATATACGAAGCAGTTCAAATGGTGGTGCACAATTTTCAGATTTTGTGCACTTTCAGTTACAAAGGGAGTTTCCTGTACTCTTTCTTTTACATTGAGGTCAATGCAATTTTTAAGTTGGGGGTAGAGGAAACGTATTTCTTATTTTCATGGAACTGCTTAGTGCCATTCTCCCTTTTTGTTTATTTTTAGCATGCTTTGTGTTAGCTGTTAACTTACATATCAATGATATGAGCCTAATTGAGATAGCATGTAGCATTTAGAAGAAGTTAAATCTTGCTTCGGTTTGAGAATAATTTAAGTGTCAATCTTCACTTGGTTTGAGACTCTAGTTTGAAATAAGATTGTATGATTAGTCTAAAGCATCTAGAGAAGTTTTATGTGTGATTGCTTTGTGAATACTTTTGCGGTCTCGACAAGCTCTAGAACTTATTTGATAATCACTTGAGGCGAATTCCTAGAATGCACATTACTTAGGATATGATATAGGCCATTTTTGAACCGTTTGAGCCTTTCAAACTTACCATTGCTATATTTATCGCTAGTCACCTGTTTGAGCCTTTTTCTTGAAAAAAAATTTGAGCCTTGTTTCTTTCGATAACCCATTTACTTACCCTTATGAGCCTAAAAATATTTTATCCTTACTCTTCTTTTAAAAGAACTTAGTTATACACATTTATTGAGAAGAACTTGAAAGGAGTAAGGATGGAAATATGAAAATGTATATATATTACTGCCATAACCGAAGTACATTAAAAGAGATAAGTTGGGGGTTGTGGAAAAGAAAAAAAAAAGAAAAAAAGAAGTGAAGTATGGCAAAGAAAGAAGAAAAGAAAAGAAAAGTGGTGACTTATTGAAGATATGCTCTTATAAAAAAAAATGGTTGAAAGAGTTGGGTGTTGAAGTAAGATTATCCAGTGCTTAAAGTGGTTGTGTTTAAAACTAAGAGATTGAGTTCTTTTACTTGTTGAATACTTCCCGTTCTTTCTTGACCATTACCTTAGCCTAATGTTACAAGCTTATTAAAGACCTATTGATCCAATGTAGTGTGATTTTTCTACAATAGTGGAGAGTGATTTGAAAAGTGAGCCTATGAAGCTTGTTTTTGTGATTGATGTCACGCAAATTAATATATTTTTAGAGGCCAAGACTTGTATTCATGAATATTGTGCATAAAATCATCCGGATGTTCGGATTAATGGATTGTGGTAAGATGGATGTTAAGAGTCGATAACAATTTTAAGATTGACGTTTAGATTATTTTTGGATTTGGGTGATATTTAATGATTCTATGAGCTGTGTATTATGTGCAATTTTTGAGACAAAAAGTGAATTGCTCTTGGTTTAATGCTAGCATTGCTTTACTTTGTTTTGATTCCTACCGTAGAATTCATCTTTTGTTTTCGCTTGAATTGCTAGGGACTAGCAATAAGCTAGTTGGGGGTTATGATGAGAATCATAAAATGCATCTTAATAGTACTTATTTGTTAGCATCTTAGGGTTGATCGAGGTTTAAATTACACTTTTATACCTTAATAACTCTAAAGTGATGTTCTTAGATCATTAACTTATTTCGGTGTATTTTCAGGTATTTTATGTTTGAAAGAGATGGAAAAGCTATCATTGCCTAAAGCTCGAAGATTCCATGCACATTGGAGTAAAGGAGTGCTTCCGAAAGGACAAAACGAAGAGTTTATGAGCAAGAAGCCCTTCAGTGGAAGCCTAGGCACCCAAAACCTCCACCTAACAAAGACTAGTGAACGCCTAGGTGCCCAGAAACAAGGGCAGTGCCGCCCAGAAGATTGCCTCACCAAAGATTAGGCCAAGCCGCGGCGCACATAAGTGAGAGCCGCGGTGCGCACACGATTCCCTTCTCCGAGTTATGACCTAATTAGGACTTTAATGATAGTTTAAACCCTAAAAACACCCTTGGACCTTTTGTATTATAAATAGATCACTTAGGGTTTGAGAAGAGGACATCGAAGAAGGCTGTAAACAAAGGAGAGAGCTCGATATTACGGTGTTCAAGCATGAGCCCCATGGCTAACTAATCTCCAAGCAAGGCAAAGGGATGAATCCCTAGGTGTAGTTGTTCTTATTTTCCTTTCTTAATTTAGTTGTAAGGATTTATTATTAAAGCATTGTTTATGATTTACTCTTTAAACAAGAAGAATTGAGGTTCATGTGACAGCTGCACTTTGTCTTCTTCTTACCTTAGATTTTCTTAATTCGGTGATTGCATGCTTCTTCTCCATATAAGTCTAGTCAAGCTTTTCTTATGTCAAGTTGTTTGGATGTGATTGAGACCGGTAGATTTATCTTTTAGATTTGTCCATTGCTGCGATATTGCCATTGAAATATATTGTCGTTTCTTAATAAATCTATAGGATAGGTCATGTGTGCTTGAATCGAAAGTAAAGAGTACTTCATAGTAATTACATTAGGGTCTACATGTGCTTTAATTGAATATTTACCAATTGGTTGGTTGGGATGTGAAACTTGCCATCGAGATAAAAACAACTGAATCGAGATTGGAATAAGGCAACGAACCTAGGGAGGATTCCCGAAACCTTGTTGTTCTCTATTTATATTCTTCATTATATTCCACCACTCCTTCACACAATTTCATTATTAAAACTCAGATTTACTTATTTGGATTTTATTGTTTCGTATTGAAGTTTACATCTCTCCTTGTAGTTCGCTTTTCCCAGTATAATCGATACACCAAAGCTGTGCTACAACTACCACGTTATACTTTGGACATAATCATGAGCCATGGGTAGACATATCTATGGACTTTGTTTTAGGGCTGCCTAGGGCAAAAAAGGGTAGAGATTCTATTTTTGTGGTAGTGGACAGATTTAGTAAAATGGCACATTTCATTCCATGCCATAAAACAGATGAAACCACAAACATAGCTGATTTGTTTTTCAAGGAAATAGTGCGACTCCATAGTGTACCTAGAAGTATTGTTTCTGATAGGGATGTTAAATTCCTTAGCTACTTTTGGAAGGTTTTGTGGGGAAAATTAACCAAACTTTTATTTTCCACTACTTATCATCCACAGACTGAAGTAGTCAACAGGACTCTAACTCAACTTTTACGTACTGTCATTCAAAAGAATTTAAAAACTTGGGAGGACTGTTTGCCATTTATATAGTTTGCATATAATAGGACTATGCATACTACTACTTCTTATTCTCCCTTTGAAATTGTTTATGGTTTTAATCCACTTACTTCTTTAGATTTGATGCCTTTACCTACTGATGAAAGGAGTAGTTTGGATGGACACAGTAAGGCCGAATTGGTGAAGTCAATTCATGAGAGGGTACAACTTCAAATTGCGCAGAAGAATGAAAAGTTTACTTCCCATGCCAATAAAGGGCGAAGGCGTGTCATCTTTGAACAAGGAGATTGGGTTTGGGTTCACATGCACAAAGAAAGATTCCTAGCCCATAGAAGGATTAAATTGCATCCTCGAAGAGATAGACCTTTCCAAATCCTTGAGAAAATTAATGATAATGCTTATAAAGTGGATCTTCCAGGTGAGTATAATGTCTCTGCTACTTTCAATGTTTCTGATATTTCTCCCTTTGATGTAGGTGACGATTCGTGGTCGAATCCTTTTGAGGAGAGGGGGAATGATGGGTACCATGGTGGATCAAGTCTTAAAGATCCCTTGCAAGTTCCAGATGGGTCAATCACAAAGTCAAGAGCTAAGAAGATCAAGGAAGCAATGTTAAGATTGGTACAATCCACTTGGGCCGAGTTTGAAAATTTATCGAGCAAGACCCTAACATTCAAGATGGGCTTAAAAGAAGAAGAACCAACTTTAATCCATGTGATATAAGCTACAGAGGGGGACGACATAGCCTAGTAGTTTTGTGTAGACTTTTTATTTCATTAAGTATAGGTGTGTGGGCCTATTTTATGTTTCTATGGTTATAGGCATTTGGGCCTATTTAATTCATTAAGTGGACTTCTTTTATTAGCTATAGGCATGTAGTTTAGGATGTTTTGGGCTTGAAGATGTTCAGCCCATGTTTTTTAATTGATGTAGGCCTTATTCGGCCCTAGGGTTTCATGGAGGGGTTCAAAAACACTTGTAGCCTCATTTTGAGGGTAAGTTGAATGTGAATAAAGTTTTCTTCATAAAGAATTTTCAGTTTTCTTTACTTGTTCTTGATTGAACTAAGAACTTATCAAAGGCAAATCCTTTATGGTGTTCTCACAGAATCTAGGTTCTTGAAACAAGATTTCAACAGGTCTAGATTATCTTGACTTGATTCTTGGCTTTCTTGGGTAAGTTTCAATTTGATTGTGGATTCAAGGGATTTCCATCCCACGGGTTCACATCATGGACCCACCTAAGAGATCTCAACTCACAAGCTCTTCACTAGAGTTTGCTCCAGAAATCCTGCTAATCACCATGGAAATAAATTTAGAAAGGGATGAGCTATAAAGCCCAATGAAGTTCACTTATTAAAAGTAATCAATTTTTTTAACTTCACTTACCTAGCCTTATTACATATCCAATTATTCAATGTGAATACTTTTCTATGTGATTTCATTTATTTAATATGCCACTCTCACAATTCTTCATTCTCATCAAGTCAGAGAAAACAACTATCACACAAGGTACTACATACAATACAATGTCCACACAATCTTCATTCATAAGCACACTATCAATCACATCACAAAAAACAAACATTAAAACTTATGCACCTGCACAAACAAGTTTCTTATCACTCTCATCTCAACTCATCTTAGCTCATCCTAAATCCTCTCAGCTCATCTCAAATCCTCTCAGCTCATCCCATCTCCTCTCAACCCAACTAAGCTTATCTCAACTCATCTCAACTCCTCTCAGTTCATCTCAATCATCTTAATAATCACAATGGGTATGTCTCCCCATGTGCTTGTACATTAAACATCACATCTCAACTCTCGAACCCGAAGGCTCTATAACAAACTCATCACAAAAAAAAATCAAGAAAACAATGCAGACAAAATTTCCAACACATCAACGCAAGGGTATATATGTCATAATCATATTCAATAAACACATTCCCAAATTCACCTCATCAATCTCATTTAACTAAACTTTAATTTTATCATTATTCATTTTTCACCTACCCAATCATCCATTTACTTACGAGCCTTATTATATGTGTTCTATAATTACCAATTAATTTAAATATTATGATCATATCTTCTTCTTGAATACTTGAATTAATATAAGCTCACCTCACTAGGCCACCAATAACTATCCTTGCACAACCTCCTTACCTTTGGTATTATCCTCAATAACACCTAACACACAATTTCTTCAAATCAAAATATACACACCTAATCTTTTACTATATAACAAATTGATCAAAAATTTCATGAATGCTCATGCTATACTCTTACATGACATTAATTCACTTAGAATGTCGAGCATACTCGTGCACCATTGTACGGTGCCATGCATCCACGTACTATTATGGAATGTAAATTTTTTGCCTAGTACGTGTATGACCCATTATTATTATTTGATAATTAATTTATAAGTTATCTTAGAAAAATAAATAGAGATGAACAAAATTCAAAATTTTAGTATATACTCAATTTTTCTCAATTTCTTTCTATTCTTTCAACAACTCAAGTTTATGCCTAAATTAGGCTTTGTTTTACTAAAAAAAAATATTTCAAAATTAAATCATGAAAGATTAGGGTTTTCAAAATTAAAAGAAACAAGGATGAATTTACTCAAAACCTCCATCCAATTTCTTGCGCCAATTTAATAGATTTTCAATAAAAACCTAAATTTTCCTTAAGAAGTTTCCAAATTCATGAAATTCATTTAATCCCAACTAAATCCATAATTCTCAAAGTCTAAATTTATATATCTTACATTATACAAAACTTAATTCATGGATCTAAACCATATATATAAGAAAATGAAAGAAAACATGGAAAAACATAAAAATAACTAGAGTTGATATTGGAGAATAAGTTGACTTCAATAATTCCCTTCAAAATTCTTTCCATCTCCCTGCTTCTATTTCTCTTTTTCTCTCTTTTTTTCTCTTTCCCTCACATTCTCTTTCTTTCTCTCGAATTTTTTGGTTTTCCTCAAGAAAATATCTTACTGCAAATATATACAATTCTTTTGTCCCTTTTTTTTATACTGTAGGATAGTTTAAATAATTTATGTGTGAAACTTTTGCAAAGAGAGCCATTTGGCTCAGTGATTAGGAAACACAAATCTTTCTGTTTGGGCGCAAGTCTTAGCCCCACTCATGCCTTTTCTTTTTCTTTTTTTTCACTTCCTTTTTTTCAAGTGTTACAATTTAAAACAATTTGTTTGCATTAAATTTTCAAAGAAAGCAAGCTAGATCAATGGATAAAACATTACCATTATGTGTCAAGGGTGTACGTTTGACCGTCTTCAATTCCATTTTTGTTGTTTTATCTATTTATTATGGATTTGATCAAGGCCTAAAAGTATTTTTTTTTTGTTGGTGCAATTATAATAATTTACTTAAATTAATAAATAAGAAAGATTTTACAAAAAGGAAAGAGTTACGTAAAATTGGACTGAGGCGCGACACTCACTCTCTTTAAGGTGATTCAAGGAGCTACGGGAGTTACTTTCTCAACCGGTGCAATAGGTCACTAACTTGTCACCTCCGAGATACAATAGCCTAGCTATACTACACCATATAGCTCTCACAATATTGCACTTAAAGGAGAGCCCAAAGCTCCACAAAATATACCCTTCTTTGCCCGAAAAATAATAGAACAATAAAATAAGAATAAAAGGTAATGTAAGAGTGAAGGGGGTTGAGGTATGAGTTAAAGTGTGTCTGAAACACTCTCATGCAAGCCTTGTTTATAGGCTTAGAGACTCAAGGGTTTGTGGTAAATGAAGTTACGATAATTATGTAACTTTATGTAACTTTCTTTCTCTCACTAATTGTATATTTAATTATTTATTGTTATTTTTCTAATTAATATACCTAACATTCTCCCACTAATTTTATTAAAAAAAATAAAATTTTTGGGCAAAGATAGACAATTATGAATCATGAAGGTGTGCTCTGCATTGAACCTTCACTTAGCGTTTCAACAATTCCTATTCCAGAACCAGTAGTGGACCAAACCTTGAACTATGGTTAATTAATGGAAATAAGTTATTCTTTCACATACATATCAGTCCAGGTATCAACAAGAGCTTTATTATCTATCACGTTACAGCCTTATGCTTATCCCAGTTTCATGAGCAATATAGAGAACAAACCGAGTTCCCCTAGGAAGCGGCCTCACTTCCACGCTCATATAGGTGAAATCTATTAAGGGTGCTCCTACAATTATGACACCTCATTCATAAAATCTATGGATCTTCATTAATATTTTAAAATGGATCCTCCAATTTCATTACAGGATAGATGCACTTACACCTTAGAGATGGATTTAAGAGCTTACACGCTCTAGAATTGGTGCATCTCACCACCAAACATCCCTATGATTTGTTCTTCCTATTAAACCCAATTTTCAGGATCTTCGATCCCAGGGTTGGGTATCCTCAAAGTTGGTATATGCATCTATGGGATTTAGCTCTATTCCTCTTGATGTTATCAAGACCTTTTTCTAGCTAGAGCCTTTGTTAAAAGGTCTGCAAGATTATCACATGATTTAATATAATCAACAGTTATAACACTATTATTCAAATAAGATCTCACAGTACTATGTTTTCTCCTTATAAGTCTTGATTTTTCATTAAAATACCGATTACGTACTCTATCAATAGCGGTAGTGCTATCTCAATATATAAAGATTGGAGGTATAGTTTTTTTTCACATAGGAATTTCAAATAACAAATCTCTTAACCAATTAGCTTTCTTACATGCATATCATGAATAATTTTACTATATATGCATTTCTCACACTCAGTGGATTTAAAAACATTTTCTATTATGCATATGTCAAATCTTCCATGTCATTATTTTGGGGCTTGTCTTAGACCATACAAATATTTTGTCAACTTACACACTTTCTTTTCTTGGCCTTTTCTCAAAATACTGTATCAAGTGATGCTAAAACTTCTTTCAATGTTATAGGACTATCCTCAACTTTGTATTTTTATTTTCTTTGCCCCCACTATTTTTTTTTAATTTATGTTATGTTTATATATACTGTGTGCTAGCTTTTACGCTTTCTAGCATCTCACAGTACTTAGAGAGTCAGGAGTTCATAGTATATAAAGTTACAATAATTATGTAACTTCATGTAACTCTCCCTTCTCTCATTAATTGCATATTTAATTAATTATTATTATTTTTTAATTAAAATATCTAACACTTTATATACCTTACGAAGCACAAGTCCACATCATTTCTTCTCTTCTAGAGTGTTTCCAAACCATCCATCTTATATCCACCTACAATTATTTTATCCCTATAACATTTATATTCACACCAATGTACCTATATTCTTTGCATTTATATTGTCACTGAATAAAATACTTGAAAGATAAATTTATCACACAAATTTTTTTAATTTGGTCGCAATATATATATATATATATATATATATATATATATATAAAATAGAGAGAGAGAGAGAGAGAGAGAGAGAGAGAAAGAAGATTTCCTATTTGGTTTGGGAAAGTTTTAATTTTCTATTTTATTGTTGCTCCTATTTTTTTGTTTCTTTTCCTAGTAGTATTAGGAAAATCTACTCTATATAAAAGGTTCCTAGAGAATGTTTGATGTACACCCATAAGTCATAAGTATAATATACATTGTAAATCAAAAGGGTTTATTACTAACATTAGATTGAGAGCTTTGAGTGTATTAAAGTTTTGGGTTGTAAGGTATAGAGCACACTTAGAAGTCCATAATATTATATAAATTACAGGGATTTACAACTAGAGTTAGGTTGAGAGCATTGGGTGTATTAGTGCTTTTTGGTTATGAGGTAATGATAGTTTAGAAGTTTTTTTTTCTAGAATTAAATTTAAATGATAATAAAGTTGTGGGTTTGTTAGTGACGTAGGGAAAGAGGTTGTTAAAACATGTTGATTCTTATATTTTTGCTCTTTATTTTATTTGCGTATTTAGTTTCATATATGGTTGCACCTTTGCCTAAAGGTTGTGTGAAAAGGTAAATCCCAAGAAGTTACCACATTAGGAAAAAGTACAACCGCACAAACAACTAAATAGACAAACCAAATAAAAAGCAAGACACAACGTGGTTCGACAACTTCTTTGCATATGTCCACCAACAAACTCACAACTGAATTATCCTTTAATTATAATTTTAGGACGAATAAAGTTGCTAAACTCTCACTACCTTTAAACTCAAAAACCCCAATACACTCAAAGCTCTCAACCTAACTCTAATTGTAAGCTCCTTTAACTTACAAAGTATTATAGACTTTCAAGTGTGTTTCGTACCTCACAACCCAAAGCTCCAATAAACCCAAAGCTATCAACGTAACTCTAATAGTGAACCCCTCTGAATGTATTGAACTTATGAGGGTATTCCAAACTCCAAACGTTTTCTAAGTTCTTCTTTTATATAGATGATACTTTTCTAATACTACTACAAAAAGAAAACAGACAATAGAAAATTACAACTACTAATACTAGAACAGCCACCAAGAAATTAGAAAGCTAACTTTTTCAAACCAAAATAGAAAATCTTCCTTGTAAGAATTTGAGTCAAAATCCCAACAATATTTTTTCTTCTCGTTTGGTCAAGCAATAGAAACGGTTTATTGTTTAATTTAGGTTTTTGAAAAGATTTATGTTAATATCAGTGGAGCTATAAATTGTTTAATGTTTGGTAAAAGAACAGTGAAAATAGTTTTTATGAGATAATTTTAAAATTTTATAAATAGGAACCAATTCATAAAACTTTTTAAGGTGTTTGAATTAATTTTTATTTATAATAAACAGAATACAAAAATTAAATTGTCTCAAACAGAACTAATAAGCTTAGCCAAAAGATCACTATATACTTTTCATATTTTTCTACACATTATTATCATCAATGGAGAACGGGGAGGGAAGAAAAAGGAAAATAGAAATGAAAAATGATGAAATTAAGGCCTTGTATGGTTGGACTAGTGAAAACTGTTTGATGACTTATTCATGAAATTTTTACTTATAATCAAGCTAACTGATTTCTGACTATATGGTTGCAAATTATCTAGTCTAAATTTATTATTGTCTGGTACCATTATCCACGTTTGGTAACCATAACTACTAGTGATTGATAGAATTTTTTTCAATATAAAATATGATCAATACTAATAATTGACAAATTAAAATCTCATAGATATTTAAAAAATCATAGAAAAAATATATTACATATGTCATATATAAAAAAAATCCATAAAAATATTTTACATATCATAATGTCCTCAAGTCTATTGTTTTACTTCGAAAGTCCAACTAGCATTATTTAGTTATGATAATGAACATAAAAAAGTACAATCAATGAAAGTAGAAACAATACACTACTAATAATGAGACAACATCCCAATATGGCCCACCCATATAACCTAATACGATGTGACTCATTAATTTGTGAGAATCATCATCCTAATAAGACCATCTATCCAAATAAAGTTATCATTATGATCCTGCAAAGAAACATGATTTGCAAGTTATAAACATCATATATGACAATAAATTTATATTATCAATTTACTAAAATTTATAGCATATAGATATACTAGTCGCAAAAGGCATCGATAGAAACATCTCCCATTATTCTTAGAAATGTGAGAAACATAAAGCTGCATATGCCCATTTCCACATGTATGCAATGGTGTCATCGTTATATTACTACATAATTTTTAGCAATGATATTTATTATGGCACAATATAATCAACAACAGACTTTTATATATCAAATTATTTGTTCAAACTTAACATTTAAGAAATTAATAAAAAAAAATACCATTAAAATCCATACATCTAACTAATATAAAAACTTGCAGAAAAAAGACATTCTAAAATTAAATATAAAATTCTCATTACAAACAAAAAATATTCATCAACATTACATAAATTCAAGCGGTCCCATGTCACATGGTTGAGTGTCACTAGGGTTAGAGGATGAAGCTTGGTCTGAGTGGAGTATGGTTGTGGCCTATAGGCACATGTATTGGCAGAACCTAGTGAGTACGGTGCTCATGGAGGAACAAAAGGCCTAGAAAGAGAGACTAGATAACTAGGTGTGTGCCCGTATTGGGTGGGCATATTAAAAGCCCTGTACCCATACCTTATTCTGATGTAGGGTGTATAACCAAGCGATGGCATACCTATGGGAGCACGTATAACGATATGGGTAGGGGATTCGGGGGCACATATGTCGATTAAGAGCTGACGTTCTTTTGCCGCTCCATGAAAATCAGCCAGTCCAACCTCTCTTTCTCATTCCTCGACCCAAGCCATATCCTCCTATTACACTAATAATTGGACAATAAAAAATCTTTGTGGTACAACATGCTCCCAATTGATACCATGTCACTCATATCTCTTAGTATACGCATGTACTCATCAAACTCTATCCCTACAAGACTCATACCCACACTCGTCGATGACTACATAGAATCCTTCATCGCCTTACACAACTCAACTATAGTTGGATCCATAACAAATAACTTCCCTTACTACCTAGCTTTCTACCCCACCGAGGTTAATCCGTACGATGTTCGTCGTTTTTGTCCCACATCTTCTTCATTTACAGTGGCATCGAACACCTCATCGGGTTAGGAGAAACTTTTTGTATCATGTGTCCAAGAAGTGGGTGCAGGCTAAGACCCGAGCGGTGTGGCATCTTCATTGATCCCCTCGTTTACATTGTTTTCATTTTCTTCGACTATACTATCAAATGTTGGGTGGTACCCTTACGAAGATCCCCAAGCATGTTTTCCAATGGCCATTCTCCTCTCCAATATGACCACCATCTCTGTAAGATGAGGTGGTGGGTTAGTCTTGAAGTCTTTACACTCTTGGTTCTCCAATGATCATAAAAGAAAAACACCCTTATTAGCAATATTTATTAAAAAAATATAAACAATGTACAATATTAAACACTTAGGTTGTGATAAGAGTTATAGTAGTACTACCTTCACAAATAACTCCCAAATGTCATCCGTGACCACTGTAGTCCTTGTGGTCAAGTTTATCTGAATCCAAGTGTGGTATTCTAGCTTTTTCAAGTAACCCGATCCTTTTTCACTTGACTCATGCGATTCTTAAATTGTTTCTTTGTATACGTCATCCCCTCTACCTCATTAAAAGTAAAAATGACGTTGTCCCAAGCCATTGCAATGAAAGTGACTATTGACCTATTCCTTTTAATGATTTCATCATGATATAAATGCATTAACCAGCCATTTCAATTAGTAGTTCAGGTCAATGTTTTCAAAGGCGAGGGTGTTGAGCGAGGTGTTTTGCTTCAATGAGGCGAGGCGTAAGCCTCGAGGCGTTAGGGCGTAAGCCTTTTGAAACGTTGGGGTGTTTTGAATAAAAATAATATTAATTAAATTATAAAAATACTAAAAAATTGAAATAATATAAATAAATTAATTATCAATAAACTTTACTAACTTAAGACCTATGAATGAATATTTATCAAAATATTTATACACAAATATCAAACAATTTGATGAAAATTTTAATCACATCTGATATTAGACGTACACTATCGTTTGTTGCATATGTATCCATCAATTTACACTATGGTCCTCCAATATAGTGGTTCCATTTGTAATGACGTCCAATCAAAATGTTGAAAATTTAAAATTCTGACCTGAAAGGCTGAAAATCCGGGTAAGTCTTTTGAATTTTTTGAGATGTTTCAAAATTTTGATAAAATAATATTAATTAATTAATTAAAATAATTAAATAAAAATTAATTTTAATTTTAATTAATTTTTATCAAAGTTTAATACTTTACTAACTCTCTATAGTGTGATAATTATAATTTTATAAATATTAATATATATTTATATATAAATTACATGAAGTATAACTTATATTTCTATATTGTTGTATTTTGTAAGTGATTAATTAAATAGTGTGTAATTATTATAAAACTAGATAACATCTAGTATATATTTATGAAGTGTAATAATGTCACAACAAGAATGCTAGCTCAGTGGTTTAGATCTATGGCACTTTACGTCATAGGTTCGAGCCTCATGGAAGAATAATTAAGGGGCTTATTAATATGACATCGTTTTGGTGTGTTAGATGGGCTGATTTCATTTAGCCCAAAACGACGTCGTTTTGGGGTTGCAGAAGCAAAAAAAAAAAAAAAATAGCATTAGGCGTACACCCAGACCCAAAAAACATGCACCGAGTGATACTTTCGCCCTAGGATTCATGCCTTGGGGTGTTTTGGCCCAAAAACGCCTCCAGGCGCGCCTCGGAAATGCCTTTTCCAGGTTGCTTTCTCAATAGATGACTGAGAAGAAGTAGGTTCATTTGATTTGCATGCAGTCCGCTTCCCTCTACCCAAAATGTAGAAATAAGGTTCACTTGATTTGTATGCAGTCCTCTTCCCTCCCATTATATACCCAAAATGTAGAAATAATTATATATGTCTCATATGCAAATAAGGTTAAATTTCACTGATTTAGTATATTTACATGGAACAAAATCTCTACTGCTCATCCTCATAGGTTAATTCCTAGCCTAAAGAACCTAAATAGACAGACACTTACGTATGAGAAAAAACAATGAATGCATGCCATGAAAATAAAGGGCAATCTAATGGGTTCATCATTGTCTGGGCCTTATGCAATGCATGAGAGAGACCTAAAAACTAATCTTACAAAATACACGAGAAATATCTAATTGAACCTAATGTAATGCATGACAAATACCTAATTTTACCTAATGCAATACATGATAGACAAATCATGAAGTAATGATTCATATAGACATTTAACTGGACCTGCTGCGATGCATGACAAATAACTAACTGAACCTAATACATCTAAAGTAAAGAAGCAGAGAAAGAGAGAGAATTGAAATTTTAAATTGCAGTAAACCATACAAAGTAGAGAAGCATTCAGCATGTAATGTAAACAAGTAGAGAAAGAGATAGAATTCAATGTGTAAATGTAGTAAACATTATAAAACAATTGTTCTTATGAACAGAATAAGATAAAATTTATATACCAATCTAAAAGGTTGTAACTATTTCACTAAAACCTAATTTAAAGCATCATTTATCATTGTTGGAATTTTGGGTTCAGATATGTTATAACATTGTACATGTAGACCCGTTATCTAATAAATGACCCAATTAAGTGATATAATTTTTATAGGTCTCCAAAGTATCAAGGTTCTTTAGTATGGGCCACCTTATGTGTAGAAGCCCGATATGGTATGGGTATTTTTTAATGGGCCAAAGACCCAATGCACATGTGTGAGGTAACTGTTAGGGTTATGGTCCCTAAGGCACAGGGATATAAATAGACATCAGGGGAGGCTGTTTAACGTGGGTTAAACTTTATTGAAATAGACAGTTCTTCTCCATTCCCTCTAACATTTAGTTGATTGGTTCCCATACCAAAGGTCGTTCTCCCTGTAGTCTTAGAAGATCAACCCAAGGAGGCTTGCTTGCAATGGATTCTGGTTTGTTTCTAACTCATCTTCTCAATATATATATATATATATATATATATATATATATATATATATATATATATATGAATTCTTGACAAGTTTAATATGAAAATATCTTGGCTGTATCATCGATTATTTGTGTATTAGTATCAAGACAAATATAACAAGTGGTATCAGAGCCTTTCATGTTAAATTGTTGAGATTCATATGAAAATTGAGTTTCTTGAATTTTTTCCCATAAAGTATGTTTAGGACAGAAATTTGTTTTGAAAAAATTGCTATAAATCCATGTTTGTTGATGAGATTGTATAATTACTCTGTGAATTGCATCTCAAAATATGATTTTTTTGGGTATAAAAATATTCGATTTTAGTATTTTTGCAATTGATTCAATTGCCGTTTATCGAATCAGCGCTGTGGTGCTGGCTATGGGTTTTATTTTGTGGCTTAATGCGTAATGTCAAAACGATTTACACAGTTTTCACTTTTCCAAATATAACAAGTGGATTGGGTAGAAAAGTTAATAGTGATCGCATGTTCTGTGCATATTCTCGTCATTATGTGTATCTCCATATGTTCTGTGCATATTCTTGTCATTATGTGCATCTCCACATGTTCTGTGCAAGTTCTCGATCTTCCACTCATTACCTTTCAATTATAAAATGCATGGAAACTTAATAGTGGAGTGATCTCATAGCTGATGCAAACAAAATCATTTTGCTTAGCTAAAAGCACAAAAGACAAAAGAATGGTACAAATTGTAATTTGCAAGAAACAAATCAAAGATGCATTACTGATCTTATTGTAAATTTGTTTCTATAGTAAATCGATCGCTTACCAATTGCAAACATAGCAATTTGTTATTTCCTCAGTGCCAGCAATCTGTCCCTCGGGTAGATTGCTGGTGACGCGGCGCCGGTCAAGAAGAAAAAAAAATTTAAGGATTTTGTTCCGAATTTTATATTTAATGTTTTTGAAGAATGAATTGAAGTATTATGTTGCCAAAGCAATCTCTAATATGTAAATTTATTTATTTTAAGACATGTAAACATGCTATTAATATGTGAAAATAATTGGCCCAAAGGAAGGTTATTTTTACATTGTTAATAGATTAAAATAGTTGTGAATATGTGACAAATAAAGGTTGTCATGCGAATAATGTATCGGTCCAAAAAAAGACACATTATTTGGCAGGTTGGGTTGTCAATAGTCATGAACTATATTTGAGATACCACTTACAAATTGATATTTCTGTCCAAAGACTAAGTATTAATGTTGTGCTAGGTATCTTGTTATGGGCCCACATGCATGTGTATATATATACAGTTTTGTTTTGATTCATATATACATGAGTTGTTACTAATTGTGGGTTTTTGTTCTTGTTTATAGCAACATCGATTCCTACTAACATCAACAGCATTCCCATGCTTAATGGCACTAATTTCAAGAAGTGGCAAGATCATGTTATGATCGTGCTCGGGTGCATGAAATTAGACTATGCATTGAGGGTCGATCGCCCCGCACCTTTGACCAGCGATAGTACCGCTGAGCAAAAGGTTGTATATGAAAAGTGGGAGCGAACAAACCGCATGAGCCTAATGACTATGAAGCACTCGATTCCGGATACCATCAGGGGTTCTATTCCTGATGAAAATGATGCCAAGAAATTCCTCTCCCAAATAGCAGACTGATTCGCCGCAAACGAAAAGGTCGAGACAAACACCATCTTGACTAAGCTTGTCTCAATGCGGTACAAGGGGAAGGGGAATATAAGAGAGTACATCATGGAGATGTCAAACCTTGTGACAAAACTAAAGGCATTCAAGCTAGAATTTCTAGAAGACATTCTGGTGCACTTAGTCTTGATCTCTCTTCCTACACAATTCAGTCTTTTCAAAATCAGTTACAATACTCAAAAGCAGAAATGGACTTTTAATGAGCTGATTGCTCAATGTGTCCAACAGGAAGAGAGACTTAATCATGAAAAGGTTGAAAGTGCTCATTTAGCATCAACTTATCAGGATCCCAGTTCTAGTAAGAAAAGAAAGAGGAACATTAAAGGAAAGGAAACTGCAGGGTCTAGAAATTCACACCACAAGGGACAACAGAAACAAGATAAAGGCATAACTTGTTTCTTTTGCCATAAAGCTGGTCATGTGAAGAAAGACTGCACAAAATACGCCAAGTATGTGACCTAGCGTGAGAAGAAGGGTAAACTTCTAAACTTTGTTTGTTCAGAAGTTAATTTGGTCTTAATACCTAAAAACACTTGGTGGATAGATACAGATGCAACTATTCACATAAGTGTTTCTATGCAGGGGTGCATAAGGAGCTGAACGCCAACTGATGCTGAAAGATTCATCTATGTAGGAAATGGCGAAAGAGCTCCTGTGGAGGCAGTTTTTTTATTTAGATTACAATTGGAATCTTGTTATAATTTGGATTTGAATGAAACTTTTTATGTACCGTCTTTTAGACGGAATTTGGTTTCTATTTCATGTTTGGACAAATCAGGTTTTTCTTGTTCATTTGGAAATAGAAAGTTTAGTCTTTTTCAGAATTCAAATTTGTTAGGTATCGGTTCTTTAATTGATAATTTATATAAACTGGATATGATTGCCTCCAAAGAAAATGAATCCTTGCATACCAGTAATGTTGGTATTAAGCGCAGATTAACAAATGAGAATTCATTGATATTATGGCACAAGCGTTTATGACATATTTCTAAACAAAGGATTCAAAGACTTGTGTCAGAAGGAATTCTTGATCCCTTAGATTTGTCAGATTTTGAAGTCTGCATTGAGTGCATTAAGAGAAAACAAACAAATGTTAAAAATAAAGGTGCTAATAGGAGTAATAGTGTCTTAGAATTGATACATACGGATATTTGTGGTCCATTCCCTACAGCTTCTTGGAATAGACAACAATATTTTATCACTTTCATTGATGACTACTCCAGGTATGGCTATCTTTATTTAATTCATGAGAAGTCTCAATCTATAGACGTGTTCAAGAATTTCAAAGCCAAAGTTGAAAATCAATTAGGCAAGAAAATTAAGGCTGTCAAATCTGATCGTGGAGGTGAATACTACGGTAGATATGATAGATCAAGTGAACAACGTCCCGGACCTTTCACCCAATTTTTGATGGAATGTGAGATCGTTCCTTAATACACTATGCCAGGGACTCCTAGTCAAAATGGTGTAACTGAGAGATGAAATCGAACCTTAAAAGATATGGTAAGAAGTATGATTAGTCATTCTTCTTTACCAGAATCGCTTTGGAGTGAAGCCATCAAGACTGTAGTTTACATCCTAAACAGAGTTCCAAGTAAAGCAGTAGCTAAAACCCCATACAAGTTATGGATAGGAAAAAAGCCTAGCATTAAGCATTTGCATGTTTGGGGATGGCCAGCTGAGGCTCGGCCTTATAAGTCAAATGAGAAGAAGCTAGACTCAAGGACCGTTAGCTGCTATTTTGTTGGATACTCTGAAAAATCAAGGGGTTTCAAATTTTATGATTCCTCTAATAGATCTTTTTTCGAAATAAGCAATGCCCTGTTCATTGAGGATGTTGAGTTAAGTGTGAGAGACCAACTCAGGCAAGTCAATTTTGAAAAGGAATGTGTTTACATTCCTGTTGTTGCAACTGAAAACGTTCAGGTATCCATACCTGATGTTATTCAAAATGCAAATCTGGAGATCCAACGCATTGATGACGAACCTAAATTGCCGCCTGCTCAAAATCAGGAACCGCCTGAGGTTCATCAAGAGGTACCTCAACAACCTCAAGTGGAAGTGCCATTAAGAAGATCCACTAGAGAAAGGAGAAATGTGATTTCGACTGATTATGTCGTGTATCTCCAGGAACATGAGTTTGATATGGGTCTAAAAGATGATCTGACTTCTTTTAGTCAAGTCACACAATGTTCTAATTCTGAAAAGTGGATTGAAGCCATGAAGGATGAGATGAAATCAATGGATGACAATGGTGTTTGGGACTTAGTAGAGTTACCCAAAGGTGCGAAACCGATTGGTTGCAAATGGATATTTAAAACCAAACGGGATTCAAAAGGCAACATTGAAATGTATAAGGCCCACCTAGTTGCCAAAGGTTTCACTGAAAAAGGAAGACATTAACTATAAAGAGACTTTTTCGCCGGTTTCGACGAAAGATTCCATTAGAATCATTATGGCACTTGTAGCTCACTATGATTTGGAGCTATATCAAATGGACGTTAAAACAGTGTTTCTCAATGGAAACATTGAAGAAACAATATACATGGTGCAACCGGAGAACTTTGAGTCCAAAGATTCAAAACATCTTGTACGTAAGCTTAAAAAGTCCATTTATGGCTTAAAACAGGCATCTCGGCAATGGTATTGGAAATTTGATCAGGTGATTACATCCTTTGGATTTAAGGAAAATATTGTTGATCAGTGCATATATATCAAGTTCAGTGGGAGCAAATTTATTATCCTGGTGCTATATGTAGACGACATTCTACTAGCAAGCAGCAATATAGGCCTATTGCATGAAACCAAGAGATTTCTATCAAGTAAATTTGAAATGAAAGATCTTGGTAATGTGTCCTTTGTTTTGGGTATACAGATCCATAGAGATCATTCCAGAGGTATACTTGGACTGTCACAGAAGGCCTATATTGATAAAGTGCTAAGTAGATTTAGCATGAATGGTTGTGCACTAGGAAACACACCTGTGGCAAAAGGTGATAAGTTCAGTTTGCTCCAATGTCAGAAAAATGAACTCGAGAAGAAGGATATAGAGAAATATCTCTATGCTTCGGCTGTTGGAAGTCTTATGTATACACAAGTATGTACGCGATCGGACATTGCGTACATTGTTGGAATGCTAGGCAGATATTTGAGTAACCCGGGCATGGATCATTGGAAAGCAACTAAACGGGTTATGAGATATCTACAGAGAACGAAGGATTATATGCTCACCTATCGGAGATCGGATCTTTTGGAGATCGTTAGGTATTTAGACTCTGATTTTGCTGGGTGTCTCGATATCAAGAGATCCACTTCTGGCTATGTCTTTATGTTAGCTGGAGGAGCTATATCATGGAAGAGTGTGAAACAGTCACTCATAGCTATTTCCACCATAAGGCAGAGTTCATAGCTTGCCATGAGGCATCAAATCAGGGAATATGGCTGCGAAATTTTATCACTGGACTACGCACGGTTGATGGCATTGATAGAGAATTAATGATTTATTGTGATAATAAGGCTGCTGAGTTGTATTCCAAGAACAACTGAAGCTCGTCGAGGTCAAAGCATATTGACATCAAGTTTCTGGTTGTCAAAGAGAGAGTCCATAATTCTCAAGTGTCAGTTGAGCATATCAGTATAAACTCTATGATTGTGGATCCGCTTACTAAGGGTTTGCCACCCATAGTGTTTCATGAGCATGTTGCTCACATGGGTGTTGTTCTTTTGGACCATATGCCCGTATAGTGGGAGTTTGTATTTGGCCTTTTACTTTTGCTTAATTGACATGGTTATGTCGTTCTGTACAGACTTTGGATTATGTATTTTTGATTACTCTATGATGACTTTCATTACAGTTTTGCATTTAATGTTTGAAAGTATTTCATATGATTCTTTTGAGTCATATGGAGGACTAGTTGGAAATTAACATGTTTAAGATCACGTTTCATGTAATTTCCATGCTACACATCCATACTAGATCTATGTCGTTAATTGTGTTAGTGTTGTGACCATTGATGGGTCTTGTTATGATAAATGTGATAAAGGCCGCTTTGATCCTACATTGATATGGTTAATGGACCAGATTGTTGTTGGAAATTTTGGTTTAGATGGCACAAATGAGCTCAATGAAGGTTATCTTCATGTACAATATAAATGATAACATATGTAACCTAAGTGGGAGATTGTTGGAATTTTGGGTTCAGATATATTATAACATTGTACATATAGACCCGTTATCTAATAAAGGACCCAATTAAGTGATATAATTTTTATGGGTCTCCAAAGTATCAAGGTTCTTTAGTATGGGCCACCTTATGTGTAGAAGCCCGATGTGGTATGGGTCTTTGTTAATGGACCAAAGACCCAATGCACATGTGTGAGGTAACTGTTAGGGTTATGGTCCCTAAGGCACAGGGATATAAATAGACATCAGGGGAGGGTGTTTAACGTGGGTTAAACTTTATTGAAACAGACAGTTCTTCTCCCTCCCCTCTAACATCCAGTTGATTGGTTCGCATACCAAAGGTGGTTTTCCCTGTAGTCTTAGAAGATCAACCCAAGGAGGCTTGATTGCAATGGATTTCGGTTTGTTTCTAACTCATCTTCTCAATATATATGAATTCTTGACAAGTTTAATATGAAAAGATCTTGGCTGTATCATCGATTATTTGTATATTAGTATCAAGACAAATATAACAATCATAGCTTTATTTTGATAAATTTTCACGACTTAAGCATATGTAAAACCTGTGATCAGCTGGCAAAGTGTCCTTGTACATATCATGAACATCAAGCATCTAGAACCAACACTAGTTGCAATCTATCATCTAAAAGTATCATTTGGTTTGCTCATTCAAACACAAGATTTTATCATGTTAAATATAGTTGTTTCCTTTTCTCTTCTTATAACACTTTCCTTGAAAGTCTCAAATGATGCTATAACTTAAACTAAAAGCTTATTGTAAATTAAATCCTTTTCAAGGTAAGGAGTTAGCACAACCATGTCTTTGAGCCGTTAGAACTTATGCTAGGTGTCTAAACTCAAATTGTATGATTCTGGATAGAGTACAAAGGAAATCCAATTTAAATTTTAATCTGATGTCGAATTATTTTGTAGAAGAGAGTAATGTTCTGGGTTTATAGGATGCCTATTGGAAAATTAGAGGCTCGTAAAGGATACAAGGTATTTGAGGAAGTTAAGCACCATCAAACATAAGTAATTCATTGGTGTGCATGTAAGTAAACTACATATCTATCCATCTTGAAACAACTCGTATTTTGATGAACTGCAAAAGGTATTTTCAATGAACTGTCTGTAAAAAGACTACTTTAATAATCACCTTTTATGACACAATCAAAACCTATTTCAAACTTTTTTTTCTATTTCATGAAAAAAAATTGACAATGTCCCAATTTTTAATTGAACTCATTTTTAGTGAACTACAAAAAGACCAGATGTTAATCATTAAAATAAACAACCAATCAGTTTAAATATTAGGTTACCAACTATTTGCAAGAAATACTTGCTCAACTAGAGAAAACCATCACATAAGTAAAATCCAACCTTCAAGCATTACAGGGATAAATGCCTTATAACACAACTTACAAAATAGTTTTTAAGTGCAAGAAATTCTAAATTCTAATTCTCAGCATCTAAGCTCACTCTAAAGGTCAGAAAAGTAAAATTAAATTAAATTTGAACTCTAAATATTTCTTTAAAACAATCACTAATCAAATGAACGAGCTAACAGTACCACAACCAATATGCACAAAATTGGTTTCTTCTCCAAAAATTTCCAGCTCAATAATAAACACTTACGTCTAACATCAATAGTATAAAGCCAGGAATTCATGTTACAAACCATACAACTTCAAGCTAATGGTTGTCTGCAATAGTAAATTTTTATTTTGATACCAAATATTGCTTGTGTTAAATTTTTGTATATCATTTCAAATCCCTCAATTGTAGGCAGTCAAGAGGAAAATGAATTAAACCATGTAATTCTAGATTCAATTCATGGAAGAAAAAAAATCTAATTATCATGCAATGAGTATAGTTTTCCACGATCTATATTCTAACTTAATGTAATACTCATGTTCTTAAAGTAAAAGTAAAAAAATAATTTAATAATTATTACATGAAATTAAATAATATATACATAAAAGAATTACTATTGATTTAAAATAATTTTTGAAAAATGATATTGAGAATTTTATTTAAAAGAGTTGGAAGAACTTAAATTATTAAATTGGAAGTTTGAAATTAAATAATTTTATTATCCTTACCCCAAGGTTAATGATATTACATTTAAATTTATATTATGATTATCATGCAGACATATATAATTTAAAATTAAAGTTTGAAGCAATATTAAGTTAAAAATTTAAAAATACGTGTAAATAAATATATTTGATTTTTTTTATGTTGAGATTTAAGCCCATTTGTTAGATGTGTATTTGAATTTAAGAATTTGGTTAAATGGTAGAAGTGGAAAGATCTGTAAAAATTTAAATTAATAAAATAATAAATAATAAAATAAATAATGATTTAAATGGGCCATTATCCACTAACTTGGTCATGAGAAAACAAATGATGAATTTGTTTTGTTAATAGTTGACACCAAAGTAGCCGCTTGTTACCACATATAAAAAAAAAAAAAAAATTAATTAAATAAATTAAAACCCATTAGAAGCTAGCGTGGCTTCTTTCCATGCAAAGGGTGACAAGTGTTTCCACATTTTGTTGACACCAAATTACTACATCATATCATATACTAACAACAAAAGAATAAAATAATAATTACATAGAACCATGTAAAAGTCTATCATGCATTTCTTATATTCAAACGGTGTAGACTTGTTCACCATGTGAACTTTAGGTGCAAACAACAAAAAAACAGAAGAACATGGTTTAAGAAGTCCATGTGAGTAACGATGAGTTCATGTGATTAATGATGATGATATCGATATTTTAATATTGTAATAATATAATTGAAAAAAGGGAGCAAACGGTTTAAGAACATGAATTCTTACCATGTTCACATGAAATAATAAAAGAAGCTTTATACTTTTAATAAATTAATAATATAATATTTACAAAAATGCGGCAAAGGCAAATGGTGAAGTTCGTTCTGTGCATGAAGACATGCGAAGTAACATGTAAAGACACTTCAAAGAAATAATAAAATACTACATATTAAAAAAAAGAAAAAAAAAAGAATAAAGCTTCAGAAAGCTTTTAACTCTGAGTTCATTCTCACGAGAGTTTCGTTTCTTTTCTTCTTTGACTCTGTTTTTTTAGTAAAATTTTATACAAAAAATTAAAGATAATAACAGTCATTATATTTGAGATAAATTTTCAATAAGACTCATAACTAAATAATTATATTGTTTGAATTAAGTTATAAAATAGTAAGATTTTATGAAAGTTTATGATTAGGTGTTAGTGATCAGCAATCTCAATAAATTGTTGAAAGGAGCAGAAAAGACAATGAGGTAATCTACTGGTAGCTTTAAGTGCTACATAGTGAGTTATATTTACTTTTATTAATTGAGACCAATAACAATACGAATTTATAATATTTGAATTAATTGTTAAATTATAATGATTGAATGATGTATTTTTTTGTTATGTATGATAATTGATTGATTTATTGATTAGAAATTAAATAATATGTTGAAAATTAATTATATAAGTATTTATATTTTAAAAATGACGGATTAATGAAAATTATGCTGAGAAATTATATGAAAATTTTGAAAATATGATTGAAAAAATTGATACAAGATGATAATATGAAATGATCTGATGAAAAAAAAGAAAGATAATTTAGATTCATACATTATATTTGTTTTTTAATATTTATTATTAATGGTTGAGATGCTAAAGAATCAGTTTTGATTATTAAATGATTGATAGATGAGTCTCATAATGAGACAATTTTGATGATAAATAAATAGAAAGAATGACATAATAAAGCATTATATTATTGATTGTTGATATGATGTGAACTTTATGATGATATTAAATTTATAAAATATATGAGATATATGTATTAACAGAGGATAGCTTGATAATTTATTTATTAAGAGAAATTGATAAGTGATTGAATTAGAATACGAAAAGAGATAAATGGTTAATTATGCTGATCTAACAACGAATGAATATAACTAGAAGTATACAAATCAAGTACTTCTAGTAAATTTAATTCACTGAGCTTGTGAAGCTCACTCCTCATTGTTAAATAATTTCAAGTAACGGACAGGACAGATAGATTCATGAGTTGAGATTCAGACTGAGTTATTATCTGTAAGTCTTGTGGCCCACATCCTCAGACTAAAGGAAAAAATATTGTAAATATTCATGCATAATATGTTGTATATATTGTTTCAGTTGGGATATTAATAAGGTAACTCTCCTGTTGAGGGTTAAGGATGGATGCATGTATATATATTTTCAGTCGATGTATGTTTTATATTGTTGAATATATGTGTCGTGCTGGGATTTCAAAACGTGACGACACCGTCTCGGGAGTGGCCAACCCGGGATGAGTCGTTACACGTAAGCTATAAACACCTTTTAAATTTCTATTGCTAATTCTTCATAGAAGAATAGATAGGTGTAAATGTATTGAAAATAGTTATAGTAGATGACTACATTATCTCTAGATTATATCTAGTAGATAACTAAAATAGATTACCTAGATAACTATATTATCTCTTGATATCTATCAAGTTTGTATTTGTATCATGTTTATTATCAAACTGTAATATATATATATATATATATATATATATATATATATATATATATATGCAATATACATGACCTATAACATCAAGGTCTTCCAAATATCCTCTCACAACTAAAATCTTTCATGATATCAGGGCAATAAGGTCTGGAAAAAAAAACCCTACAACCATAGAAAGTACTCCTCCCTCGTCTGAAATCGAAAACATCCTACCATCTCAAACTGTCGCCATCAACTCCCACCCTCAAGCTGCCACTGCCACTTATAATCTGTCAATTGCCGCCACCTCTGCAACATCTACCTTCTCCCTCCCTTCCCCAACCTCTCTTGCTGGTGATGCACTTTGACTCTCTTCTCTTCTCACCCCAAACACTAACCTTAACCCTAGCCTTTCTTTTTTTCTTGCCCCAAGTTGTTTTCGCCTATCCCTACCACCTTTATGTTGCCACTGCACACATTAACCACTCTATACCGGTAAACCCGAACACCTATACATTAGCCAAAACTCTTTCCCACCTCCTCAATTTGTATGCACTCACTCCCTCTCTTACGATGGCACACTTCACCTTACTACGCCTACCCCAGCTTTTCTTAACCTTCCATTGTTTTCTGCTCCTAGTATCACACATTTAGTCAGTATAAAGCTCGATAACTCCAACGACATCCTCTGGCGCTCTCAATTTCTATATGTTCTCATCAGCTATAACCTCTTTGGTTATGTTAATGGTTCTTTTCCCTATCCCTCTCACATTTCTCTCAACAATGATGGTCATACCATTCTCAATCCGACCTATTCCACCTAGATTCGGACTGACCAATGCCTCCACTTCTACATTAATACCACTCTTATCTCTGACATCTTGAAAGATGTCTATGATCTCCGCAGTTCTTAAGATGTTTGGATTATATTGGAACAACAGAACCTTGATCAGTCCAATGCCAATAAGTTTAACCTATAACTTGTTAATGATCTTGCTACAATCAACTCCCCACTCTCCACAAAAGACCTCATATACTATGCTTTACCAGGTCTGCCTATAGAGTATGAAAGCTTCATTACCACTTTGACCAACACCAATATCACTCTTACCTTTAACAGTTTGCATACAAAGCTGTTGCTTCAAGAACAACGACCGAAAAATCTTTCTGTCAGTTCTCAGTCATTTGATCCTCTTAAAACCCATGCCATTACCACCACATTTGGTGCTTCTCGTGGTCATGGTAGAAGTTGCTCGGGGTATAGGGGCTGTGGTAGGGGTCGTGGTGACTTATCTCAGCATGGTTCAAGTACTGATTAGTCCTCTTATTATTCTCCTATATTTAACTGATTTACTGGTGATTCTCATGTTGTTATTAAAGATAAGAGTACGGGGAAAACTCTTCTCAAATCCTCCAATGATGGTGATCTCTACCCTTTTCCTCCAGATTCGGTCACTACCACCCCCCTCGCGCTCGTGTCTCGTCAAGTCTCTAGTGATATTTGGCATCATAGGTTAGGTTATTTAGGTCCTCGTGTGTTATCTCTTTTGCAAAAAAAATATTTTTTTTTTGTCTTCTAAATATTCTGGTTTCTGTTTAGAATGTCATTTAGGAAAGTCAAAACATTTACCTTTTGATTTTGTTGAGCATTATATTGCACAACCTTTAGCTTTAATACATTATGATGTTTGGTAATCTTCAATTTTCTCCAATTTAGGCTACCACTATTATGTTATTTTTGTGGATGATTTTTCACGATATTCTTGGATTTTTTCTATGCATAAAAAATTCTAAAGTTTCTAAGCACTTTTTTAATTTTAAAGCCCTTGTTGAAAATCATTTTTCCACTAAAAAAATTAAATCGATGATGGTAAAGAATTTGATCAAACACCTTTCAAAAAATTTCTTGCCCAACATAGAATTGTGTTTCGCATGTCTTGCCTTGACACATCTCAACAAAGTGGTGTAGCTGAGCGTAACCATAGACACATTAGTGAAATGGCACGCACCCTCTTAATTCACTCGTCTCTTCTTGAGTCTTTCTGAGTCGATGCCACATATGCTGCTCTCTACATCCTCAATCGTCTCCCTACTCTTGTGTTAAACAATCAAGGTCTGTATACAAAATTGTTTTCTAAACCTCCTGATTACTCCACTTTTCGTGTCTTCGAGTGTGTATGCTATCCTAATCTAACAACCAATGCTCCTCACAAGTTAACACCTCGTTCCAAACATTGTGTTTTTCTAGGTTACGCTCAAAATTACAAGGGGTATCAGTGCCTTGATCCTTCAACTGGACGAGTCTACACCAGTCGCCATGTTATCTTTCATGAAATGTCTTTTCCCTATCATGTCCTATCCCAACCCATAATCTCCTCCCCAGTTGCCTCCTCTGACTCCACTTCTCTAGTTCTTACCATAGTTGAACCTTTACAACAATCTTTTGTCGCTCATTTCTCCTCTTCAATTGCTCCCACCAACACTTTCACCACTCTCACTTTCGCTCCTCAAGCTTCAGCTCATCTCCCTATAACGCCTTTTCTCTTTTCAGCTCCATGCACTCCACCATTGCTGGCTTCTCCCTCTTTCACACCTCATCTGACCAACAACTCAGTGCCTCCCTTTGCTTCTTCAAGTTCCATAGTCATTCCCTCAACCGATATTGTAACTTCCTCTCCCCTTCCCCCATCATCAACCATTGTCTCTCACTATCCCATGATCACTCATTCTAAAATTGGTATTCACTAGCCCAAACATTTACCATCTTTTTCCACTACCACCTTTCCCTCTGAACTAACTTATTTTTCTCAAGTAAATAAAGATCTTGAGTGGCGTCAACTATGACTAATGAATTTAATGCTCTCATCACTAACCACACTTACGATCTGGTTCCCTATTATCCAATGAAAAATTTAGTTAGGTGTAAATAGATTTACAAGATTAAATTTCAGGCTGGTGGGTCTGTGGAGCACTACAAAGTGAAGTTTATTGCTTAGGGATTTCATTAACAACCAATGATTGACTATCATAAAACCTTTAATTTACTACTATACGCACTATTTTATCCTTAGCCATTTCTCATGGTTGGGTTATTAGACAATTGGATGTTAAAAATGCTTTTCTTCATGGTTACCTTAATGAAGTAATATACATAAAACAACCTCTTGGTTTTGTTGATAACCTTCGTCCCTCTCATGTTTGTAAATTACGCAAAGCTATCTATAGTCTAAAATAGACTCCTAGGGCTTAGTTTCACTGGTTTAGTTCTTTTATTCTCTCTTTTGGTTTTTCTTGTAGCCAGACAGACACTTCTATGTTGATGACATTATCCTCACAGGTAATAATACCACCCCTATATTTTGCTTCATCCATACTTTATCTCACTAGTTTTCTATGAAGAATCTTGGTGATCTTCATTATTTCCTCAGCATTGAAGTTGTTCGGTCCACCTCATGTTTGTTTCTATCTCAAACAAAGTACATCAAAGAACTTTTACTTAAATTCTCTATGTCCTCTTCTAAACCGGTCAAAACTCCTCTTCCCTCTAAGTCTCTCCCTTCACTATATGATGGTGAACTATTAGCAAATCCATCTAAATATAAGAGTTTGGTTAAAGGTATGCAGTATTTAACCATGGCCCGACCTGATATTGCATATGCTGTTAGTTTGGCCAGTCAGTTTTTGCATGCTCAATGCATCTCTCATTTTCAACTTGTAAAACGCATTCTTCACTATTTATATGGTACAACAAATTATGGGTTACTTTTAGATGTTGCGAATGATTTTTCTGTTTCTTGCTATGCAGATGCAGACTGGGCTAACTGCCTTGATAGTCGTCGCTCCACCACAAGGTATGTGGTCTTCCTTGGCCAGAATCTTATTTTTTGGAAAGCAAAGACACAACACATTGTCTCTCGTTCTAGCATTGAATCTGAATACCGCTCTCTAGCCTATGTTATAGCTGAGACCTATTGGATTTGTCAGCTTCTCTATGAATTATGTGTTCTTGTCTCATCCAGTTCGAGTGTACTGTGATAACATTGGGGCCACCTATCTTGCAGCTAATTCAGTTTTTCATGCTCACACTAAACAAATTGAGATAGATTCACTTTGTTCGAGAAAAAATGGCTCAAGGAGATCTTGTGATATGTTATATTTCCATTGAAGCTCAGCTTGCATGTATCTTCACTAAAGGTTATCCGCAACTCGGATTCTACAACACAAATGCAATCTCTCTGTGGTTCTACCTCATTTAAATTGAGAAAACGTGTAAATGTATTGAAAACAATTATAGTATATGTGTGTGTGTGTGTGTGTGTGTATATATATGTGTGTGTATATATATATACACACACACACACACACACACAATAGAAAAAATGGCTCAAAGAGATCTTGTGATACGTTATATTTCCACTGAAGCTCAGCTTGCATGTATCTTCACTAAAGGTTATCCGCAACTCGGTTTCTACAACACAAATGCAATCTCTTTGTAGTTCTACCTCATTTAGAATGAGAAGGCGTGTAAATGTATTGAAAACAATTATAGTAGATGACAACATTATCTCTTGATATCTATCAAGTTTGTATTTGTATCATGTTTATTATCAAATTGTAACCTCTATATATATACATCCACACACACACACACACACACACACACACACACACACATATATATATATATATATATATATATATATGTATACATATACATATATACATATATACATACACATATATATACACACACAATATACATGATGCACAACATTAAGATTTCCAAATATCCTCACATAATTAAACTCTTTCAATTGAAAACAAAAATGGAGATTAAATCAGATTTTGAAATGAAACAAAACTTAATATTGAATCGATAAAATGCCAGTACTTTCTCAATCGTAAAACTGATTATATACTCAATTCCTAGGTAAGCTAATCTAAAATGCTAAGATTAGAAAAGAAATTCCGCAACAAATATCCAATCTTCTAATATTGTATCACCAGTCAATTGAATTTAACTTTGAAAGTAACCATTCTTTGAAACTGTATTCTTGACTCTTCAGCCTAGCTAGGAAGAAGGTAAAAAAGAAGTAAAGACAAAAACCATTTCATTGATATTACCACTTCTTTCTTTGGAATATCTAAATCTTCATAAACCAATGTGCACCATTAATTTCGGTTAAATCAAATCAACCAACCAATTCTCTCACCAGATTTACTCATATATTTGATTGCTAAAAGAACTGCTCGACACTAAAGAAAAACAAACATAGAAAGCACCTGAATTCCATTACAGCCACAAAAAAATGATCAACTCATTCAAGTAAAAGGTTTTCTAGTCACCAATTATATAGCAATTCATTTTACAGTTAGTTCAACCAATGATTTCAACGCCAATAACAATAACAAGAATTGATAGAAAGCTTATAAATAAATCAAGAATATGCTGCACCTAAACATGGTATCTAAGTCCAGCCCAAATCCTTGAAATCCATTTATAGATTTTATCAAATTTACATCTACTAGCTTCCCACAATAAATCCTAAAATTAATACTCTAAATTTGTTATAAAAAAACTTAATACAAATAACATGCATGAGAAAGAAGTATAGAAATTATGAATTGAAATTGAAGAAGGAAAAACATTAAAAAATTCGTACAATAACAAAAGACACACATATTGAAAAAATATGAATTTTCAAGGCTTTGATCGAAAAACACCCATACTTGATCTCGTTCAGACCATGACGAGAATGAGAGAAGAAGAAGCACGAAGAAATTTCGACGAGATCGAAGTAGAATAAAAGGATTTCTCCGTTGAGATTTCAATGAGTTTTGACGAAAGAGACACTATGATATCGAAAGAGTGTATTATATAATATTTTTTGTAAGTATCGTATATGCAATGACTTATTAGATCGAATAAATAGTAAAAATAAAAGACTATAGATATTTTAAATCAAAATTTGATTTATATAATTCAAAACACATTCTGACTATTCTTATTTTACTAAACACTAATTTTAAAATAAATAAAATTATTTTGCACTTTAAATCTTATAAATAAGTTTTACAAATGGACAGATGTCCAGAATTTTGACTAGATCCTCTCTAGAATTTTTCCCGAATTACAGGTGATCTTCACCTTTAAAAATACCATCAAACAGGGACTGTCACACTTGAATTTGTTTCTGCTTATTTTATCTTTCAGTTTCGAAAATAGAGGAGAAAAGGAGAGGAAAGGAAAAGGAGGGCGAAGGAAGAGAAGAAAATGAAAATCTACCATGGATTTCAGGCATAGAGCGGCCGAACAGATTCAAAGTCCTTTCAATGTTCAGTAGTGCTAAACATGGAGCCCTCTCCCTCTCTTCCTCAAATCTCCGCAAAATCTTCACTCTCTCTTTTCATTCCACTCCATTTGGTCCAAATCCTAACCCTAATCTCACTACCTCTGAAACTTCCATCATCAAAAGACCCACTTCGCTCACTGCCCAACGCACACAAGTTTCACACTTTGTAAGTTCCCCTCTTGTAAGCTCTCTCTGTTCTTTGCTTTCTGATAATAGCATTCAATGTAAAGATTTTGATAACTTGTTTAAGGATTATAAAGAGCAGTTGAACTCTAATGTTGTGCTTCAAGTCTTGATGAATTATACGCAGTTGGGTAGGGTTAAAATCTTGGAATTCTTTTCTTGGGCTGGAATGCAAATGGGTTTTCAGTTTGATGACTGTGTGATTGAGTACATGGCTGATTTCTTGGGTAGGAGGAAGCTTTTTGATGATATGAAATGTTTGTTGGTGACAGTGTTGTCTTACAAGGGTGGGGTTTCAAGTCGTGTGTTTTCGATTTGCATCAGGTTTTTGGGTAGGCAAGGAAGGATTAGGGAAGCTCTTTGTTTGTTTCAAGAAATGGAAATCAGATTTGATTGTAAACCTGATAATTTTGTGTATAATAATATGCTCTATGTGCTATGTAAGAAGGAGATATCTGGGGAATTGATTGATGCTGCCCTTAGTATCTTCCGGAGAATGGAAGTGCCAGATACATATTCTTATAGTAATATTCTTGTTGGTTTATGTAAATTTGGCAGGTTTGAGGCTGCCCTTGAAGTTTTTTATGAAATGGGTAGGATTGATCTGGTCCCAACACGATCTGCTGCTAATATTCTTATAAGGGAGTTGTGTTCATTAAGTGCAAATCAAGGAACTGCAGAGAAAATAAGGGTGAAGAATGTCCGAAGACCCTTTACGATTTTAGTCCCAAAGTTATGGGCAAAGAGTGGCACTATAGAGCCTGCAATTGGTGTGTTTTGGGCAGTTCATGATATGGGTTTGTTACCAAGTGCATTTGTTATCATCCAGCTTATATCGGAGATATGTCGATTGGGGAGGATGGAAGAAGCTTTTGAGATTTTGAAGGTTCTCGAGGAGAAAAAGATGAATTGCATGGAAGAAGGTTATTCTGTTGTGATACAGGCTTTATGTGAACATCGTCGGGTTGAGGAATCTAGCCTTTTGTTCGAGAGAATGGTGTCTCAAGGCTTGAAGCTGAAATTGGTTGTTTACAATTCCATTATTTGCATGCTATGCAAGCTGGGGAGCTTACACGATGCTGAAAGGGTCTTTAAAGTTATGAACAAGAAGAGATGTCTTCCTGATAGTGTAACCTATACTGCTCTGGTCCATGCTTATGGTGAAGCTAGGAATTGGGAAGCTGCTTATGATTTGTTGATAGAGATGTTGGGGTTGGGTTGGATTCCACATTTCCACACATATGGTTTGGTGGATAAACTTTTGAGGGAAAATAGACGGATGGATTTGTCTTTTAAATTGGACAGAAAGCTAGAAACACAGATCTTGCTAAAGCATTGTAAAATGGGCCAATTGGAAGCTGCTTATCAGAAGCTAAAATCAATGATTGAAAAAGGTTTTCACCCATCTATGTATGCAAAGGATGCTTTTGAGCATGCATTTCAAAAGCATGGTAATTTGAAAGTAGCTCGTGAGTTGCTAGAGAAGATGGATGAAGTCTGCAAAACAGAGGACAAAAATCGGAAATCTTTGGTACTTATTGACAAGCAGCAAGTCTAGCGACTATGTTTTTCACTTTTTCTATCATTGGATGCAAACACGCAGTAATTCTTGAGTTCTTACGTTCTTAATATCCAAATCTAGTGTGCCATATTCTGTTTTGTTCAATCAAGTTTTGTGTTGCTTCACTGAGGCTTGAGGAGAGATTCAATTCAATTTCATGCTGAACATTGTTAGGAGGTTGGTATTTTTGTTCTCACAGAACAATAACAAGAACTTTCGGGCTTGTCTAGACAATCAGTCAGAAATTTATTGTTAATAGAATTTTGATAATTATTTTGAAAATTTTCTTATTAGGGGAAATAAACTTCACGAAGTAAATGCTCGAGGTAGGCATTGTAATCAGGGTGGATCATCTCGTTCTTCTTGAGTTCCAGTTTCAGCATAAAGGGATGCTTTTCCCAATTTTATTTAATGGTATGCTACTTCATACAAGTTTCTGTATTGTCTGTTGGCTTGTCTTAGTAGTTGGGAATAACCATGGGATTTTTAAGAAAGAACACCATGAGTATATGCTTGTGATTTTTGCTTTGTTTTGGATAAATGAATATAGTTGATGTTACAAGAATCGATTCCATAACATAGCACCTCAAGATATCACTAATTGTTTCTCCTCCACATTTATTAAAGCTCTGAGTAGCTGACACCTTGGAAAATCACCCTTCGATTTTCGAGAATAACCAACATAGCCTCTTTGAGAGCTTAATGTCACTTCACCTCCAATCTGTAGGCCAGTAACCGTGTCTCTTCATAATATTTTATACCCGCTTTCCACCAAGCCATTCAGATTAGAGTAATCAGACCACAAACTGCTTGAGTTTTTTTTATAAATGTAGACGATAGAAAACATGAAGAGATTGTCCATGCCATCATTCTTGTGGCTACGCTATGCCACTGTGTCTCTTCATAATATTTTATACCCGCTTTCCACCAAGCCATTCAGATTAGAGTAACTAGACCACAAACTGCTTGAATTTCTTTTTATAAATGTAGAAGATAGAAAACATGAAGAGATTGTTTAGCAGATGTATGGCATTGGAAGGGAGGTACGCTATGCCTACTTTGTTACTAAGATAGGTAATTGTCAAAAAAAATCATAAAGTTCATCAATTATGGTTGGAATCTCAGAAAAGTAATTGTTAAAATAATTCACAACAATATTACACTTTCAACACAAGGAGAAATGAAGTTCAAAATGGACCAAAATATTCCTACATACTACTTTTATATGAAGTGTTACATTCATAAAGTACCTTATCAAAGATTAGGAACTCCGCTCTGAACATTGAGCACGCAACTTCCTGAATTTCCTCATTGCTTCCTGGCTCTTGCCCTGCAAACTGGTTGCAAGGAAATGCCAAGATCTTAAACCCTGCAAGAAAAATCCAGTGCAAGAATTACAAATCTCCGTCCCACGGAAAAATTTTAATGTTTCAACAAACTTATGTTGATGCTCTGCAAGAATGAGGGGTAAACCTTGGCTTTTTTATTTCTAATACAAAATATTCAACTCCTTGTAGTTCAAAAACGCAATAAGAGGACAAATTGAGGAAATAGTTAGTATAGGAAACAGAATATACCGCATGACCAAAAAATTTCTGGCACAAGAATTGTTTCTTTTTTTTGGCCCACAAGTATAAAGCTGGAGGGATCTTGAATGGAGATAAGACTATCAGATCATAGATTATTACCATGTTTTTTCATGTATTCATCAATTTTTACTACTAAAAAGATCATTAAAATAAAAGGTTAACTCCTATAGTGTACCAAGGGACAGAACCACTCCAGCAGAAGCTACTCCATAATATGCTACAATTCTGCATTTGCTTCAGCTTCATTCATTTACAGAAATACAAAATCACAAAAAGAAAATGTACCATATTTGTTGGATACACACCCTTATGGTTGTAATATAATTATTTTTTATTTTTTTTATTTTAACAAATTGTTGAAGCACACCAAATCTATTGAACATGATTTTTTGAAGAGTAGAGGAATATCAGCAATGTATAATTGGCATTTCCCAATCCTACAAGTTTCTGGACTTTAGTAATCAAAAACTTTCCCGTTCATGGTTTTGCTCTGTTATAACAAAGCACATGAATCACCTTCCTTCCTCTAGGTGAAAATCATCTTGCTACAAAGGATCCCATGATCCAAACAAATCAGATCAAAGGAATAATCGCAGAGCTTTTGAGCTGAACTCTCTTATTATTTTATTAAATTCCAAGAACAAATATGACGGCCTTTTAAGGTATTAAGGGGAATACACAATGTATCCAATACTAAAAAGGTTCTCAACATTAATCTATAAATAGGATACCTAAGTGGTTAATACTTCATATGCTCCATGGAGAAGATATATGAGCATGATAGCCACCAGACCCATAAGAGAGACAGGTAAAAGAAAATTGGTACTTCAAAGAATTAGAGCTGAAATCTTAGTTACAAGGATTTAACAGAAATCAACTGCACTGCACTAAGCAATTAAAAAATTAAACAAATCAGTATATACCTTCCCACTGTATTCGCTCAAGCTTACATCATTTCCATTGATATCCTGCATTTTAATATAATAAGAACTATATGCCAAATGATGAAATATCATATACTTAAAAGCCAAAAAAAAAAAAGGAATAAGAAAAAGAATGGTAAACTCATTCAGTAATTTTGTTCGCTTAATAGTTTACAAATAGCTAAGATATTGACATACAGGAAGAGAAAAAAATGGGGGAAAATAATTTCCAGTACTGAACTAATTAGCAATACCAAGTATCATCCTCCAATATTTGTTAACCAACAAGAACATATATAAAAAAAATTTAGAAAGAAAAATCAGAAGCTTGAAAATGATGAAAGAAGAGATGCACAAAATAAAATAGCATGAAAAAGGCCAAATAAAGGAGTAAAAAAATTAATTAGAAATGCAGAGAAACTTAGATCATTGACAGATAAAAGAGCTAATATAAAAAAAATCATGAACTAGAGAAATACAGAGTGACATTAAATTTAAATTTTGATTTTCAAATATTTGGAACCCAACTTACAAGAGCTATTCCTATTTAAACTACTTCATCTTCTCCAATTGATATGTTGATCAATTTTTATTTTAATATTTCTTGAATATATCATTGATTTAACACAAGGTAAAAGGTACGAGCTCTGCTTACTCAAAACAATGTGAAAGGTACGAGCTCTGCTTTAACATTACTTTACAAAATTGGGTGAAAATTATCAAGGGATACGGAAATAAGGGGATTACTTAACAGAACATGTAACAGCTAAGTTGTGGGCTGAAGTGACGGAACATGTGGCTGGCAGGAACCCAGAGCAAAATCACCGGTGGTAGCTTTGCATAACCCAGAGCGGAATCATGGGTCGTGGAGCTTAGCAGAACTAGGAACTTAATCGCAGGTTGTGGAACAGATATAGCAAACTAGAAACAGATCATTGAGCTTGATCTTATTAATATTTTTCGGTGTAAATCGATTTGCAATTGTAAAAAAATAATATCTATAAGATATAATATTCTAGAACAAGAAGAAAAATAGGCAATGTCTGAACGAGCGGCATTAGGCCGAGCGGCAAAATTGCAGAAACTCAAAAGACAACTCTCAAAACATGACCCGTAACTCTAATACCATGTTAAAATAGAAGAGAGATTGGAGAAGAAACTCTTGTATTATTGATTATATTGTGAAAGATAAATACAAACATGCTAAGACTATAAAATCTAATAAAAATAAAAAATTTAAAGTTATAATAAATTAAAATTTTAAGTTAATTAAAAAGCTAATATTACAATAAAAATATGAAATATCACGTTAAAAGTCAAATCAATAAATATCATATATGTTGATTTGCTATCAAGAGGAGAGTATATAGCGAGTGGATCTCATGTAAAGAATTTGAGTGAACCTCATGAATATGAGAAAAAAGATGTACACTTACGGAGTCAACAAATGATTAAAAAAATTTAGAACAGCATCGTACAGGTTCAGTGCTAGTAGGAGTAATAGTAAAGTGCTGTGAGTAACGGTGGTCTTATACTAACTTAGATAGTTGTGCTTTAAAAATGTAATTTGAATATCTCGTAATTGATAGCACGTAAGGTTTACGGTGTTAAAAATTTTATGAGTAATGCATGTGTCTTCATTTTTCAATAAAATTATATTAGCTTAAAGTTTAATTAACTTATTTACTTTTAAAATCTAAGACAATTAACTAGAAAATGAATAAAAAAATAAAATTTAAAAAATCACTTGAAAAATCGTTTTTTTTATAAAAAGATAAATAAAAAATTATACTTATTTGATATCTTCACATGTAATCAAATTTGATCGGGTCTAAAGAAATCTTGTCCAATCCAATCGGGTCTAAGCAAAAAAGTTTCAACCTTTAGAGTTGTGTGCGCATCCCCCAGTTAATTTTTTTTCTTATCATTTTTTTCCAATGTTAAGTCGGGTTTACATGTAAGTGAGAATTTTGACAAATTGAGCTTTAGGGAAATAACCATGGCATACTCAAATTGAATATTTTAAAATATAAGAACCTAAGTTGGTATAAACCATAGGTATTTTTTCCAAAAGAAAAATGATATTGTAAGTGAAGAAATATTTATTCCCCATAATCTTATTTTTTAGTTAAAATAAACATATCAATTAAATATTAAATTTTCTAATATATCAATACAAAGATATGAAAGTAGAAGATCCAACAGTAAAAAAAATTCAATTAAAATAGTCATTGTTTTGGTCAAAATGATCATAATAACATTTACTTTAATCAAAGCGGGCCGAGTAATTGAGCATAGATCATTTCATTCCATTTTCTTGGAAAATGCAGCGTAATTACCATTAAAATTGCAAAAAGTAATATTGTCTACCTCATAAACAATCATTAATGCGCATTCAAAATCGTGAGGGGTTGTAAATTCTCTTAGGTGCTATATCATAAATAAGGGTAAGATTGCCATACAATTTTATTTTATTTTGGTCACCATCATTTTGGTTGTGCCAATAGGTCTATCAATTTTTATTTTAAGACTATGGTCTTTTTTATTTAAAAATTGAAATATAAATAAAGTTAATGTTGATATTAAATATAACTTTGACAAATTTGAATATTCTTCATTTGATGATGTGACATTCAATCTCATCATAAAATTGATTCAATTTCAATTTTTAAATGGAGAAGATCATAATCTTTTATTTTATTATTTGAATACAATATTGTCTTTTAGTTAAATTATAATAAAAATAAATAAAAAAAATTCAAGTTTGAAGAGTGTATTTGGAATTGGTTTTAATTTATTAATGTATAGCTTGGACAAAATTGGGGCTCAAATTTTCGAATTGTGTCATATCTATTATATTAAAATCTCGTGTAAGTCTAGTCTGAGCTCGACTCGAATCTAAGTTTGATTGACACTACCTTTATAAATGATATATGAACATTTTTTACTAAAATAGATGGACAATTCTAATTGTTTAGTTTTTTAAAGATAAACAAGGGGATTACTTAAATTGGGTGAAAGTTCAATCTATTGGTCATTTTTTTCTTGTCCAAACCCGTAAAAACTATGGATTAGGCCAAAGAGCTGAGGAGGCTAATAGTCTGATGATCAACTTTGAACAAAAGCAAAATACAATTATATTTATTAAATTTGATAGTAATTACAATTTAATTTCAATTTTTTGGAAAACGACATTCCTCCTAAAGGTTTTAATTAACATACGTATTTCATCCAAAGTGGTAATAGTCTTCTAAATAGAAATTAGAAATTCTTTTTGACAGTCACTAGCATTAGGTCTGTGTTACTGCTTCAAGAGCATTTGCATTTTTTTCTCAATGTCTCTTAAGTTTCTTACCAAATGGGATTAGTTTTTATGTTTTCTAAAAACTTGAGATTAAACTATAATTACTACCAAATTTGAGGATGCATTTATATTTTACCCTATGAATAACCATTATTTTCATAAATTTGTGAATCCCACTAGCAATTTTTTATTGCATCAGTTTCTCGAATGATAAAAAATGTGGTAGAACCGTAGCCCAATAATTCTATAGATGTTATTTTAATTTTATTGTTGGATCTAGTTTGAAAGGAATTCATTTATCCAGGGGTGGATCTATATGGGAGTGGTCATGGAAGAATGTCGGAATAGATTTTGTTTCAAGATTTTCTCTTACCTAGAGAGGTCATAATGATGTATGAGTGATAGTAGATATATTTTCCAAGTCATCTCACTTTTTTCTTATTAAAACTACTTAGAGTCCTGAAAAGTTAGCTGAATTGTATATAGCTGAGATAATGAAGTTGCATGTGGTACTATTGAGCATAGTGTCGGATAGAGATTCTACATTTACTTCTAGATTTTGGAGAGGCTTTAAAAAAGCCTTGGGTACACAGTTGCAGTTTAGTACAACTTTTCATCCTCAAATAGATGGGCAGACAGAGAGGTTCATTCGAGTACTAGAAGATATATTGAGAGCAAGTGTGTTGAGTTTCTCAGTGAGTAGAGACGGTTATTTACCTTTGATTGAATTTGCATATAATAATCAATATCAAGCTAGTATGGGGATGGCACCATTTGAGGTATTGTAAGGTAGACGATGTAGAACTCTTGTATGTTAGGAAGAGGTGAGAGAGAAAAAGATATTTGGTTCAAAGATGATAGATTTGACTACTGAGATGATCAAACTGGTTAGAGAGAACATTAGAGCAACATAGAAGAGATAGAAAAGTTATGTTGATAATAGAAGAAGACCTTTCGGGTTCCAAGTAGGTGATTGGGTATACTTGAAGATATCTCCGTGGAAAGGTGTATTGAGATTTAGAAAGAAAGGAAAGCTAAATCCGAGGTATGTAGGACCCTATGAAGTGATTGAGAGAGTTAGGCCAACAGCGTATAGATTGGATTTGCCTCCAGAGTTGAATCGATTGCATAACATATTTCATGTTTCACTTTTGCAAAAGTGTTTAAATGATGAAATCTCATAGTATTCTGAGTCAAGTTATTGAACTTAAGGAAGATTTGATTTTTATGCAAGTCTCGATCAAAATCTTAGACATAAAGGAAAAAGTCTTGCGTAACAGTGATTCCATTAGTTCAAGTTTTATGGCAGAATAAATATGTTGAGGAGATTACATGGGAGCGTAAGGCAAGTATGAAGAAAAATTGTCCCCAACTATTTTACGAGTTAGGTAAGAAAATTTCGAAGACAAAATTTTTATAAAGATGGTAGAATTATAATACTCGTATCCTTAAAATAAAAGTAAAGAAGTAAATTTAAAATATTATATTGAATTAAATATGCATGCATGAAAGATTGACAGTTGAATTTGAAATAATTTTTGAAAGATGATATTGAGTATCATATTTGAAATAGTTAAAAAAAATTGAAGAAGAAAAGTACTGATATTTTATAAGATTGAAGGTCAAGTATGAAATAATTTTTAAGAAAATTATGGAATGAATTTAAGAAAAATTTTGGTGGAAGAAAATATAATTTTTCAAAATTTTTCAGAAGGAAGAAAGGGTGAAAAAATGAAAATTTTGAAGAAAATGGAAAAACCATAAAATTTGAAGGAAGTGGTGGACGATCGGTTGGACTGGACCAGTCGACCGAATGATCAACTGACCAGTCAACTGACTGATCGACTAGTAGGGAACCGATCAACTTGTTAGCTGATCGATTGGTTTAGTGGCAGTTTCAAAATTATTTTTAAAAATTCAACCAGTCGATCGGTTCAAATGGAAAAATGGTATAAGGAATTTTTGGAATTTAGATTCAATTTTACGAAATTTGCAGCTCGTTTCTCTCTCTGAAATTCCTTTCTCTCTCTAGAAAAAGACCGATAAACACTAATATACACTTTGAAATCAAAGAATTTGTTGATATTGTCTTGAAATAAATGGATTCACGGAAGGATTTTCAAGGGAATTGGGAAAAAGATTTGAAAGGTAATATTTATGAAATTGATTATGAAAGTTTGAAGCTTATTTTCTGAATTCTTGAAAGAAGCTTTGAAATTAGAATTTTTACAAAATGAAAGGAATATCTATTGGCAGTATTAAATTTAAAAGAAATTATGCGTACATGAAATTAAACTGGAATAAGATATAGAAATTCAAAAGTATGAGATATAGAAGAATTGAAGAATAAGAAAGAAAATTTAATAAGTATGTTATGGTTAGGTGTTAGTAATCAACAATAGGGTGGAAATGCTGAAAGAAGCAAAAAAAAAAAAAAAAGTTGTCCAATTGTAGCTTTAAGTGCTATTAGGTGAGTTGAATTTACTTTTAGTAAACGAGACGAATATGAAATTTATATGGAAATTAATATGATTGATAATTCAAAATGATTAGTAAAAATATATAATAAATATGATTGTTTTGATATATATATATATATATATATATATATATTGGATGAATAAATAGAATTATGAAATATGATTAAATTGAAAGAAAATATGAATGATAAATTGATGAATTAAAATTCTTGAAATGATATTATTAATGAAAGATTGAGGAATTATATAATGAAAGAGAAACATATCTTTTGAAATGGAAATTATTGAATTGATACTATGCATATGAAAGGATTTATTGATGGAAATATATATTGAGCAGAGAAATGAATCTTTTGAGATTATGATCAATGAATTGATATATATGATGATATAGAAGTTTATATAAAAGAAAATGATATTTGATTTTTATGATATTATAAAATATCTGCTTGTGTGTTAATGATCATATGCATAGAGGGAAGACCAAAATCATGACTGGTCTAGATGAAACATATCGATGTTCCCTGATGATATACTAGAGATTGGTATCCACATACATTGATAGTATGAAGTGATGATGAAATGATGAAAAAGAAAGAAAGAAATGATTATATGATTATATGCATTTTAATTGAATATTTTATTACTGATGATTGAGATGCTAAATCATTAAAGTTGATTATGAAATGATTGATAAAAAATGAATCTCATAGTGAGACAATTATGATGAGAAAGTGAATGAAAAGAATATATATATATATATATATATATATATATATATATATAATTGATTGTATATTGTGAACTTCATAACGGGATAAACTATGATAGTAAGATGATAATATTGACATTGAAATGATAAACCTGAGTTGATTAAATATATGAGAAAAAAATTGAAATGATATGTACATGAGATAGAATTTTGAAACAATATAGCATGATGATTGATTTTATATGATTTAAGAAGAGATTGATAAATGATTAGAATTATAGTATGAGAAGAGACAGATGAATATTTAGGTAGAATTATAAATGATTGAATTATTAATTATGACAGGAAGTATACAAATTGAGTACTTCCAGTAAATTGAATTCACTGAACTTGTGAAGCTCACTTCTTAGTATTAAATATTTTCAGTTTGCAGGAAAGACCAATAGATTTTTACCTTGAGACCAGAGTTTTATCCTAGGTGAGTTGATCTATGCGGTTGGTGTCCTCAAACATTGTAAGAAATAAGAAAGAAATTTTTTGAGAAAGACTGTTCAAGCATTTTATTATATTTGTACATGTTTGATTCTGATAGGAGAAAGATGTTGTATCTCCTCTTAAAAGAGTTGAAGCAGATGATGTAAATATTATTTTATGTTAATGTATATTTTTACGTTGTTGCATATATGTGTCGTACTAGAATCGTAAATGTGACGATTTCATCTCGGGGTGGCCAGTTTGAGAGGGTCGTTACAAGTAGTGTCAATCACAATAACTATTCACAAGCAAGTAACTGTTCACAATTTCTCATTTTATAAGGGTCCATGACTAGTCTTTAGACACAAATAATAATAATAATTTTAGTAGCATTAAATTGATTCAATTTATAATCCCTTTAGCATAAAATTTTACAGTGTTTTTTCAGACTGTAAATATTTCCAGTACAGTGATTGAATGATAAACACTAACACCATCTCTATGGCGCCACAACTACCAGAAAATGGTTAGCTACCATACTACTGTAACTGCTTTGCCTCTGTTAAGTGAGATGTCCCTGTCTAAATTTATAAATAATCCACTTTAACCAAACAAGACCATTGTAAGTTGAGGGCGACCCAACAAGACTAGATAAACTTCTCCATAATAACCCAAAAGGCAATGCTTTACAAAAACAAACCAACAAAATTATAAATCTTGTTTGTTCACCATAACATCACTTAGATTAGGTGAAATCACTTTATATGTTGTTTTCCTTCTTTACGGAATAAATACACCATCTAAATCAATGAGATTAAGCCGCAATTAAATCTTCAAATTCAATAATTATCTTTCTAAAACATTTCCAATGAAGAAAAATGTTTCTAACCCCAGAATCTATAGATTGCTATTCTACTCTCCTATCTTGATCGTGTATAAGTAATTTGATAAGGAATAATTTTAAGTGGGTATCTAAATGCGTTATATACACGTAAAACATGAATTATGTTATGCAATAAATTCTTTTTTTTACTAAAGCAGCTAACACTGGCAATAAACAGATAGCTCCAACATTTTTTTTGCCCAAAAAGCAGATGACACCAGTAATAAACAAAAGAAAATAAAGCATTTACGAGCATACACAAATTTTTTTCTTCATTTTCTTTCTTTTAGGAGAAAATAAAAAAAAAGAATAAGGAAAAAAAAAAGAAAGATAAAGGTACCTGGTGGAGCATCGAATGACTGAGCTAGCAATTGAGAGCCGTGCGCGGTAGTGGACGCTTGGAAAAGCAGCGAGAGAGAGAGAGGGAGGAGAGACAGAGACCGAACAGATCAGAGACAGAGTGAGGAGAGAGAGAGCGAACACAGAGAGAAAGTGTGGAGAAAGGAAAGAGAAGAAAGAGAGAGAGAGAAAGGACAGA
Source organism: Bretschneidera sinensis (assembly GCA_023935145.1). Classification (NCBI taxonomy): domain Eukaryota; kingdom Viridiplantae; phylum Streptophyta; class Magnoliopsida; order Brassicales; family Akaniaceae; genus Bretschneidera; species Bretschneidera sinensis. Next base: position 88,603,017 of record CM043698.1, read on the forward strand.
GAGAGAGAGAGAGAGAGAGAGAAAGAGCGCTAGGAGGAGACAGAGAGAGCACATAGAGATGAGAGAGAGCAACCAGAGAGAGGAAACACGTAAATGAAAACAGGAATTAAGGATTAGGGATTTAAAGGTACGTATCAGCGACAAGACAGGTTTAAAACCCGTTGCTGATTTTTTTTATAATACTGTGTTTTTTTACATTTCCACCAAAATTAATTTAAAAATTCAATAGACATCCCGTTGCTGATAAATAAAGATATATATATATGTTCTGAAGGGTAAGCGAAGGAATTCCCATCGCTGATTTATTTTGATAAAATTTTATATCGAATTTATTTGCGACGGCTTCAGTGAGGGGGTCCGGTCACAAATGGTGTTATCAGCGAGGGTAAATTATCGTCGCTGATATACCATCGCAGAAAATCAGTTTTCTTGTAGTGTATATTATAAAACAATATTTTTTTAGGATTTAATCAAGAAACGCGGACACACGGGGAAAGGAAAATAAGATAGTTACATATATGATTGATTGCACACACTAGCACTGAAAGAGTGCCCTAAAAAATATTGTTAAAGTATAAAGAATTAATTGAGTCATTTTCTATTAGTTTAAGCTTTTAAGATAATTGATAACTCAATTATTTCTTAATATGGTATATATGCCAGAGCTCCAAGTCTTGGTTTCGAGTCTTGGATATACCCCTTTTTATTTAATATTTCACCAAGTTCTTTGCTTTTAGCTTTTGAAATGATTGGTAACTCAATTATTTCTTAATAAATATGATAGCAAACAGTGCCTTTAAAAAATCATCTTATGAAATCCATATTGATTTTGAGTTGAATTTATTAAGAATTTGTAGGATTGAAATAAAGGAGTCAGAAGTAAGGAGGAATTTTTAAAAATTCATGATACATGAGAAATTAAAAATGTACTATAAACATTTTTCAACCATTGATAATACATCAAGAGAAATAGAATTTATTGTTTTCAAATGTGCGCATAATTCCTAATAATTTATCATAACGTAGGGATAGGTAAAATTGGAAAGATGAAAGATGCATTGTTGCGGTGTACATAAATACATTTTATTGCATGTACTTGTGGTTTTTATGACTCTGCCCTTTTACCACATTCAAAGCAGCCTAAACATCCTGTTCAATAAGTGAATAGACTCCACCCAGAGCTCTAGATTCATTGGTCGATGCTCCTATCTTACTAAGCTGTCCTCGACCCTCTCCTTGTCCTCGACCCTCTCCCTGTCCTAAACTCTTGATTACTACCATCACCGCCTCTATTTCGTCTCTCTTGTCCCCTATTACCAACCTGGCTCGAATAGATCGTGAACCCTGCTGACTACCCCTAGTACCTCTTGTACTCATTGTACTCGAACCAGGTGTCACACATTGAGTACACTCACGTGCCATGTGACTTTTACCACCACAAGTATAATATATCAACTCAACATATCCACACTCTGCAACAACATGACCAGATCTCCCACATCGAAAACAAACTATAGGCCTAAATGAAGGAGTCATCCCACTAGGTCTCCCCTATATCTGTGACACAAAACCTCGAAATTGTGGATATGGAGCAGAAGAACGACTACTATTGGGCACACTATAAGTACTAACCTAGCCTATGCTCTCATCGGTTATGATCTCTCTCAACAATTAGAACCTTATCTATCAGCTGAGCAAATGAAGTAAACTCCAAAATATAAATTCTGGATCGAATCTCCTAATGAATTTTATCTAGAAACTCCCATATTTTATCATGCTCAATACTCAGCAAAGATGAGGCATATCTCGACAAAGCCATAAATCGAACCTTAAACTCAACTAGTCTCATTTGTGGAGTCTAACAAAGCTCTACAAACTCTCGATGCTTCTCAGCTTTATAAGTATCAGGAAAATGTTCCCTAAAGAAACCTCCACAAACACATCCCAAGTTTGAGGCCGTGAAATCATACTATGAATTGCACCAATGATGAGCCTCCACCACAAACAAGAAAAGCGCAAAGGTGATCTTCTGCTCATTAGTAATATCCATAACTGAATAAATATTATCTAGACGATTGATCCAATCTTCACAAACTATAGGATCAATGAAAATAGGAAAGGGGTTCAACATTCTAAACTACTCAAAAATTGTACTATGATTCTACGAACCTCTCATCTAGTTGAACTACAGGTCTCCTCCAGCTATATCTCTCTTTTGAGCATTATGTTGCTCACCAGATATACGAGCAAATGTCTCAAATACCCGAGTCACCAAACCAAGATTAACTTGTCCAGTCTGAGTAGCAGTCACTAGAACACCAATCATAGAAAGATGACTAAATACCTTATTCTCTCTTAGAGGAATATACTCTATAGTTGACCCATGTTCAAAAACTGACTTACTAACATGAACTTCAACTTGAGGAATTCTACCACGACCTAGACCTTGACCTCCACCTCCACCTGTATTTGTACCTCAACCACGTCCTCTAGGCGGCATCCTCAGAAATCCTACAAGAATAAGAAAATCTTTATTACTTACCCAAATATTTTTTTCAAAATCTTTATTAATGAGTCTACAGAATCTTAAAACCAATATTTGTGATACCAAAAATTGTTACGACCCAAACCCTTAAGATTACCCTTATGAGTCATTGGCGCACAATCAATTTAATTATTTTATTTTACTATGAGTCTATTTTCTCATTTTCATTATTAACAGTTATTTTAATAAAAACCTCAAGTTTCCCTGTTTCTTTTATGGATAAAAGATATATGTACAATCCATATCAAATTTATCAAATTTTTACAACATAACTAGAAATTAATTACAATACACAACAATCTAAGGAGAGGATGCCAAAGATATCACCTAAGTGGGAAGACGCTCCTGATGAGAAAAATGAAGTCTAACACTCCTCGAAATGGTCAGCTTTTAAATCTAATATGAGTTTAAACTACCAAAATTCAATTCCATACATCAAGAAATCACATTTGATATATAAAATATATTATCACATTTAGGAAACATTTAAAACAAAAACTTTGAATTTGATCCAAGCACAAATCATTATCCATCATTTCAAAACAAATCATCATAAATCAATAATGAAATTCATCAAACATTTCTTTTAATCATGTCAAATCTCATAGGAAATCAAATCATCTCTTTTTTTGGGCTAGTTTCCAAATAACAAGTTGTAATACCCGTATTCTTAAAGTAAGGGCAAAGAAGTAATTCGATAGTTATGACATGGAATTAAAATAATATATATATGAAAGATTTATTATTGAATAAAATAATTCTTTTGAAAAAAAATTGGAAGCGTCCAAGTTTGGGACAAAAGAAGAAGAAAAAAAGGAAGCGCCCAAGTTTGAGACAAAAGAAAAAGAAAAAGAAAAAGAAAAAAGAAAGAAAGAAAAAAGGCGACAACACCTGGATCCAGGTGTTGGCTGTCTAACATGCAAAATATGCATGTTAGATAACACACAACAAATGGTGGCAGTGAAGGGGTGGGGGGGGGGGGGGGGGGGGGGGGGCGGTGACTATCTATATAATTTGTTTTAGTTTATTTTATTTATTTCTTACCAAATCCTGTTTGGTTTTCTTCTTTCTTTAATTCAAATTATTAAATTTCTTTAAACACTTGGGGACTGAAAGAAAGGTTGAAAGAGTAAAATTTTGAAGAGGTTTACGGGAGAATTTAAAGAGAGTTGAGGAAAGCTCTAAGAAAAACAAAAGGTAATAAGATGAATTTTATTTTTGAAATTTATCATACATGAAATTACCTAGAAATCAATGTGGAAATTTTAAAGGGCATGAATTATGGAAGAATTAAAGAATAAATTAGAAATTTTAATACAAATATTATGTCAGGTATTAACGAACAACAATCGGGTGAAATTGCTGAAAAGAGCAGGAAAGGCAAGGAGGTGATCCATGGGTAGCTCTAAGTGCTACGTGGTCAATTAGATTTACTTTTAGTAATCGAGATAAATATGAAATATAAAGTGATGATATTTGAATTAATTATTAAACTATGAATGATAAAGAATCTATACCTTTGAAGATGTTCTCTTGATCGAAAATTTGGTAAGAATAAATTTATCTAATAGACATATAAGCATATAATTGGATTAAAAACGATTATGGCTAGAAAATTCACTTGTAATTGATTTAATTGTTCACATGGCTTCCACTCAAGCCTGAAGTTAATTTGATAATGATTCAAGGCTTCTTTTTATGTGTTTTGTTTAAGTCTTAAAATAGTTTGAGATTTACCATTTAAAACAAATTGAATTCTATATAGATGGATTTCATATACCAAAAGATGGTAATAATAAAAAGTAGTTATAGTCTTAGGTTTTATTTGGGATGTCGATCATTAATGGTGATGATAACAATGAGTTTGATCTTGTGATTGTGGTTAGGATAAAACCCCCTTAAGTAGTCAAGTTTATCTCCCTCCCTAAAAACAAAATCGAATTTTCGATACTTAAATTGCATGGGCATATATGTTACTATCAGGGTCAATTTTATTTGTTTATTCTCTGTTAAAAATAGGGTGAGAGAAAGAAATTCATTTTCTCTCAAATTATTAGCTCCCAAATAGGTTTTTATTCTAAAATCTCAACTAAATCTTGAAGAAAAGCCGAAATAAAGATATTTTCATTTCTCTCATTATGATTCTTGTTAGCTTTTCTTCTTTTCTTAAACGAAACTCTGAAGAAATTACACCAAATACTTGAAATCCTTCTCTCTGATCTAGAATATCAAGTGTTTTTCTAGTTATGGCATGTGTAGACACCCAATTTTATATCATTCGATAAATGGTAATCCCTCTTTTTGGAACTCTATGAAAACAACTAATACGATAGATGGCCACGTTTGATCGAGATTCATTTCTCACTGAGTTTGAAGTGCTTACCATGTCAAAGGTTGATTGATACAAGAGAATAAGAGAATTCCTAAGCCATAAAAAGTGACTTTGCCTAAAATCCTTATTTTTACTATTTTGAGAACCTAACTTTCGAGCTTGATATATTTTTATCTAGTATGCATGAGAACATGCCTTTCCCTAGATCAATGGATATTTTAATTATCTTTCTACTGATATATTATGGGTCTTGATCCAATTAGAGATGAGTGAAGAGTTAATCTTTTTACCAAAACAACTCATAATCTTATCAGTTTTAATGTATGGGCTCCCATTTAAAATCCATGATGAATTTGCATATTTTACCACTTGGAATCAAAAGAAAGCTCTCTGAATTTCCAAAAAGTTCAAGAACAGCCCAAAACTATTCATATGAGTAAGCACGACCCATTTCAAGTGAGGGTCCAAAATTTGCCTAATTCTTGATTAGTGCGGGAATTCAATTTGGAAAGTCTTTAAATACTTACCTATTCTCTCTAAGACGACCAAAACTTATTCCTAATCTCAACAAGACCTCTTAAACCATATCAATATCACTCTTAACATCTCTAGAAAAAGGGTTTTCCCTCTTTTCTAGCTCTTTCAAAACCTATACAAACTCCAGCAATAAAAGACCCAATTTTTGAAATTTTGCCCACACCTTCACCAAAACACCAAACCTAGCTTGTAAACATATATCTAACATAAAAACACAACCCCCACTCAATACTCAACCAAGATCTTTCATCAAGTCTCTTATTTTCATGTTTCACTGATCCTTTGATGATGGTAAGTGACGACCAACGTCTGACTTGTTTATTAATTAATCGTAAAGCAACGATGCCTTCTTGAGAGCTTCCAATAAGACAACCACCTAATTTTGAGGAATAAAAAGAGTCTTTTACCATGTAATTTCGTGCAAACCTACTTAAGAAGGATCCGAAGAAGCAATTCAACAATCTCCACAAGAGTTTACGTGTAATTAAAGTATAAACTCAAGTACACTTTCTTGTATATATGGTTTCCATATTTTTTCTATCTAGTTTGATTGTAATTAATCGTTGTTTGCTTTGATTTGAGTTTGAGTTTGTTTTTGTGATCTAAATACGTTCATATGTGATTGCTTGAAGTTATTTGATGTTCCTTCAACTTAATTCTTGTCGAATTAAGTCTTAAAATAAAAAAAAACTAAATACTAAAGCAAAACTTAAAAGGCAATCACTGCCACCGCTTCAAAATGGCAGCCAAACCCCTAATTTCCCTTTGTAAACCGAGGTACAAACCCAAGAGGGGGTGAATTAGGTTTTAAAAACTTTTTGCTAATTAACACACAATTTTTTTTAACAATTTAATCAAGAAAGGCATACAACAAATAAGATGCTTGAAATTAAAGGAGTAAGGAAGAGAATATGCAAACTCCATTTATAGTGGTTCGGCAATATCGGAATCTCTCCGACCTTACATCCACTCTCTTTAAGGAACCTCCTTAAATTAATCCATTAAATGTAGTCGAGCAACTTCACTTGTGTTGCACAAACTGTTTACGCCCAAAGAATAACGCGGTAGTTGTAGCACAACTTTGGAGTGTCGAATCCACAGGGAGACAAATTAAAAGAATAGTAGAAGGAACAGAGAAACTAAAGAGAAATATTGAATGATTAATGGAGAATAAAGATTACATTTTAATGAAAATTAAAGTAAAGAAAATTTTATAAACAGTAAAGCATAGGGAATCCCTTGCACAAATCTGGTATTTTAATTACTCTTAATTAATTGAATAACTCAATTGGGAACTCAATTCCCAAAATTCCCAATCGGAAGATATAGATTTATAAACCAAGATTAAACCAAATGTAACCTTTTGAAAAATCATTTACCACTTTTAAAATACGTCAATTATTATCACTACTGAGAAAATCCAACGACGACAATGTTGTGAGTTTTAATTTACTCGCAAGCGCACGAGTCGTTTGCAATATAGTGTGTGCAAGTGCGAGGTCGAATCCACATTGAATTGCGTTGTGAAAATATAATTTTATCTAAACTAATCTTATTTTAACCTAATTCCAAATTTTGAGGTGTATTTTTGCAAAAGAAATATAAGCTAAACTAAATTGATTTAAAAACTAATAAAAAACACTAAGGTTTCCGAATCCACCTCACCAAAGTTTAAGCATATATGTCCTAAAAACATAGCCTATCAAAACATTCCATGAATCCAACTATAAGACAAAAAACAAAGAATATCCCAATTAAACCAAAAGCATCCAATGTATCCGCTCTTAACAAATCACAAAGGAAATCCAATTTAATCGAAAACAATTTGATGTATCCATCAGACGAAACATAAGGAATATCCAACAGAACAATTTAAACTCAATCAATCACAAGATTAACTCAAATAATTGACAGAACATTTATACTAAAAAATGTCAGATTTGTACAAGCAAATCTGAACTACTATGCCAAACAACGGCAGGGCTTCATCTTCAACCTTAGCTGAAGATTCTAGCCACTCATAATTATGAAACTACAATTCATATTAAAAGTGCTAAACATTAAACTAAAACAACTAAATAAAAAGAAATAAATAATTTTACATGGGAGAAGTTCCACTCGCTGATGGGCGGCGCTTTCCCTCGTGGTAGCAAAACTTTCGGGATCCACCAGAATGCTAGCAGATGTCCACCAGTTAACACCAAAGTGGCCCAGGAATTGTACACTGAATGATGAAGTGGAGTGGGTCTTATATAGGCAAATACCACGAGTGCAATGTGTTTCCAATCCGATGTGGGATATAGAAATGTGTTTCCAACCGATGTGGGATGTGGGATTAAAGTTTTCACATGCCCTTCAAAACTTCTATTCACACTGAAATCCCGCACAGCCCGCACAGCCTGACCTTTGTCTACTAAAACGGCTATAACTTTCTGTAGAAAAATCATTTTTACGAGCCGTAAAATTCTCTAGAAAATAGACTTCTGGATCTTTCTAAGCATATATAGCTCATATCCTGGTTCTTCTTGAATCAATATAGTTTAATTTTCAAAGATGATTGATCTGTATGGGCAATTTTGGCAATTTTAGTGAAACTCCTTTCCCAGTGCTTGTAAACCTGAAAAACAATGAAAATAACTCAAAGTAACAAATTCTTAAGCTAACAAATGTAAATTAAGTGGCCAAAATATGTAATATTTTTCACTCATCAAATACCCCCAAACTTACATTTTGCTAGCCCCTTAGCAAAACAAAATAAAAAACTAAATGAATAACAAAGATTATAAAGATAAGTACAATATTCATGGTATCCAAAAATTTAAGGAGCATTCAAAATCATGAGATTCATTCATGAGCAAGCTTAAATAAGTCAAACCCATCTTCACAATGAATAAGAATTTAAAACTTAATTACTTACAAGAGGCATGGTAAGACATCACAAGCTTGAATCAGTGTAAAGTGAATTAGCATATACAGATGAGGTTTCCAAATAACTTCAATGTACAAGGTATTCAAATCTCAAGATCCACAGAATTTCTCATCGGAAAGAACAATGAAGGCATAGTTTTTTTTTTTTAAACATAAGGCTCTGCTATGTTTAGTTCCTTTAAGCTTTCTAATTGACCCATGTAATGAGTGTTGAGTCAATGACTCCCAAACCAGATGGTTTTAGGGCATTAGGTGTAAAGATACCCCTAAGGACTTACTAACTCGAGTAAAAAAGGCTACGAAATTAAACCGGCCTTAATACTACCAAGCAAAATTCCACTTTTTGACGTGAACACTCACTGCTTACTGAGGCAAGAGGTCCAGTTACTCAGCAGAAAGTTTTGCAATGATCATTATGAATAAAATTCTCACCTTTTGACGTGAACACTCACTACTTATTGAGGCAAGAGGTCCAGTTACTCAGTAGAAAGTTTATTGATGATAATCATTATAAATATTAGTAGTATTAGTTGTTGTTGTTTTTTTTTTTTTTAATATATGCCCAAGGGTTTATCCAACAAGTCATCCGGTTTCAGTTAAGACAAGGAAACGTATACATTCAACTCACTTGTCATACCTCACACAAATATGTGCTGATGTGCTCGTGTTAGATTAGATCAAACATGTGAATTCTTGAAAATGCCTAAAGTAAGTAACTAAAGTTTAAACTCTATCATCAGATCATGTGTTCAAAGTTTTAAACTCACCAATGAAATCACATCACAATTTTTCAGAACAACCAAAATTTTTAGACGAACATGAACATGCATTTATCTTTACGACAAAAAGACAACAAATTAGGACAAAGTGTGTGATGTGTCTCCCATACCCCAAAACTTAAATTACACATTGACCCCAATGTGTGACTAATATGGAAAGAGCTGACCTGAGATATGGAGAACTATCTGGACTGGTATAGCTCATAGCATACCCCCAAAGTTGAACTGAAGTACGCATTGTCCCTGAAAAATAAAAAAACTGAAAAACAAAAAATATTGGAAACAAACATTAATCATAAAAATGCGAAATAATAAATAAATAAACAGAAAAGATAAGCTGTGGGGTGCCTCCCATGAGCGCTAAGTTTAACGTCTTCAGCCAGACCCAACATTAGTAAACATGCCCAACTAAGTGCTCCACCATCTGATCAATAAATGGGAATGAAAAATGATCAGGCCTAGTGGCAGCATTGAATTTACGGTAGTCTAGACACTTTCTCCATCTTGACTGCACTCGAGTTGGGACCAACTCGTCATCTTTATTTACTACAGTCAATTTAGCACGTTTGGGCACGACTGGAATCAGGCTCACCCAGTTGTGATCAGAGATGGGATAAATGATCCCTGGCTCTAACAGTTTAATATCTTCTGCCCTCACAACCTCTTGCATAGCAGGGTTGAGCCTTCTTTGTGGTTCCCTCGATGGCTTGGCATTCTCCTCCAATTGTATCGTGTGTATTACCAACGAGGGGTTGATTCCCTTAACATCCTCAATAGTCCAACCTATAGCTTCCTTATGCTCTCTTAAGACGTCCAATAATTTCTCCTCTGGAGCATCACCCAAATCTAAAGCTATAATTATAGGCAAAGAATCTGCTGGACCTAGGAACTTATACTTAAGATTGTCCGATAAAGGCTTAAGTTCCTTCTTGGGGGGTTCAAGTGTTGTGGTTTCCTCCGTCTCACTGATCTTTAGAGGAGCAGACTCCAAAGTAGCATTTGCTTGCTCAAACAACTTATCTAAGCCCAAATCCTCTTCAAATTGAGCAAAGCATGCCTCCAGGGGGTCCTCAATACGTTATTCATCCATAGTCTCCTCCGTCTCACTGCTCTTCTGAGGATCAGACGCCAAAATGGCATTCACTTCCTCGAGTAACTTATCTAAGCCCAAGTCCTCTCCAAAGTGAGCAAAGTATGCCTCCAGGGGATCCTCAAACTCCTCTCCTTTCTTATGCGCTTGTAATCTCTCAGGGTAAGGCGCTTTAAGTAAAAACGACCTAAGGAGATCCTTAATGATAGGTGTGGCTGTAGATGGCTCAGCATCTCTCTTTTCTTTGTTGCCACTTTCTTGCCCTTGTATAGGAGTTGATAAATTTCTCACCGCAAACTGTTCCTTTGGGTTAGGATCAGGTTGACTGGGGAACTTTCTTTCCTCTCCTTCACCCACATAACTTACGATTTGATCAATTTGACTCTCTAACTCAGCAATCGCTTGGGTGTTTTCTATGGTTGCACTTATCACTTCACTCATAGATTGGCTAGTCGTTTTCATGAAATCATTGAGAGCGTCCTCCAATGACTGTGAAACCGACGCTGGCACTTGAATGGGAGCTTGGTAAGCGGGTGATGATGCTGGATAGGCATAACTTGGGATTGGTGGAGGAAATTCGGGAGGGTATTGATTGTGAGCATGATAAGGGGCTCCTCCCTGATTCATCAGTTGGTTCTGCTCCCATGAAAAATTAGAGTGGTTCCACCACCCTGGATTGTATGCTTCAGAGTAAGATCCATTTGATTCCCAACAACAGTCATTGAAAGCATTCATTTGTTCCATGGGGTACTCGGCACAAGCCTGCATTGATGGAAAATTCTGTGCTAGATGCATGGGACTAGCACAGATGGAACAGCTATCAACATTGAATGTGTTGGCAGCATTGAGGGACGAGCCGATCATTTTCATGTACTCCTTAATGGTGTCCTCTAAAGACTGTGAAACCAGCGCTGGATTCATCCACATAATATATATATATTTTTTTACTAACTAGTAGAAAAATAAAATTAATTCAGACCAAAAATTCTCACAAACCAAACAATTCCCTGGCAACGGCGCCAAAAACTTGTTGTGAGTTTTAATTTACTCGCAAGCGCACGAGTCATTTGCAATATAGTGTGTGCAAGTGCGAGGTCGAATCCACAGGGAATTGCGTTGTGAAAAAATAATTTTATCTAAACTAATCTTATTTTAACCTAGTTCCAAATTTTGAGGTGTATTTTTGCAAAAGAAATATAAGCTAAACTAAATTGATTTTAAAACTAATAAAAAACACTAAGGTTTCCGAATCCACCCTACCAAAGTTTAAGCATATATGTCCTAAAAACATAGCCTATCAAAACATTCCATGAATCCAACTATAAGACAAAAAACAAAGAATATCCCAATTAAACCAAAAGCATCCAATGTATCTGCTCTTAACAAATCACAAAGGAAATCCAATTTAATCGAAAACAATTCGATGTATCCATCAGATGAAACACAAGGAATATCCAACAGAACAATTTAAACTCAATCAATCACAAGATTAACTCAAATAATTGACAGAACATTTATACTAAAAAATGTCAGATTTGTACAAGCAAATCTGAACTACTATGCCAAACAACGGCAGGGCTTCATCTTCAACCTTAGCTGAAGATTCTAGCCACTCATAATTATGAAACTACAATTCATAATAAAAGTGCTAAACATTAAACTAAAACAACTAAATAAAAAGAAATAAATAATTTTACATGGGAGAAGTTCCACTCGCTGATGGGCAGCGCTTCCCCTTGTGGTAGCAAAGCCTTCAGGACCCACCAAAATTCTAGCAGATGTCCACCGGTTAACACCAAAGTGGCCCAGGAATTGTACACTGAATGATGAAGTGGAGTGGGTCTTATAAAGGCAAATACCACGAGTGTAATGTGTTTCCAATCCGATGTGGGATGTGGGATATAGAAATGTGTTTCCAACGGATGTGGGATGTGGGATTTAAGTCTTCACATACCCTTCAAAACTTCTGTTCATGCTGAAATCCCGCACAGCCCGACCTTTGTCTACTAAAACGGCCATAACTTTCTGTAGAAAAATCATTTTTACGAGCCGTAAAATTCTCCAGAAAATAGACTTCTGGATCTTTCCAAGTATATATGGCTCATATCCTGGTTCTTCTTGAATCAATACAGTTTAATTTTTAAAGATGATTTATCTGTACGGGAAATTCTGGCAATTTTAGTGAAACTCCTTTCCCAGTGCTTGTAAACCTGAAAAACAATGAAAATAACTCAAAGTAACAAATTCCTAAGCTAACAAATGTAAATTAAGTGGCTAAAATATGCAATATTTTCACTCATCAGACAATATACTCAGGAAGCGATATTGCAGCAAAGAACTAAATCAATATAGATAAATATTTAATCCCAACATAATCAAAGAGCTAAACCATTCAATAGAAAAAGCATGACTGAATCCATAAACAAAATAAATTCTAAGATCATTCGGAAAAGAAAATATCACCAATGAATTGCAAATGATAAAACAAAAGAGTTTTAGTAATTGAAACTCACATACATAAATTAAAAATAAACGAAAATAACATTAACTGTGCAAGTTCATCCCTAGCCCCACTTGAGAATTTAGTTTTCCATAAATATAATGGACAGCAAGAATCTCAAGGGAAAGATTTGATCTCACCGTGAGCATCCCCCCTTGGTAGCAAAGCCTTGGAGATTCCCCAGGTTGCCCTCCAAAAGTCCTCCAGATTGCTCCCAAAAGCACTCCAGATCTGCTCTTAGATGATCCCCAAAGCTGAAGTGGAGTGGGCCTTTTATAGGGGAACTCCATGAGTACAATGTGTTTCCAATCCGATATGGGATGTGGGATATAGAAATGTGTTTCCAACCGATGTGGGATGTGGGATTTAAGCCTTCACATACCCTTCAAAACTTCTGCACACGCTGAAATCCTGCACAGCCTGACCTTTGTCTACTAAAACTGCCATAACTTTCTCTAGAAAAATCATATTTATGAGCCATAAAATTCCCCAAAAAATAGACATCCGGATCTTTCCTAGCATATATGGCTTATCTCTTAGTTCTTCCTGAATCATTACAGTTTAAATCCGCAAAAATCACTTCTGCCACGCTAAAATCACGCATAGCCTGACCTTTGTCTACTTAAACTGCCATAACTTTCTCTAGGAAAATCATATTTATAAGCCGTAAAATTCCTCAGAAAATAGACATCTGGATCTTTCCAAGCATATATGGCTCATCTCCTAGTTCTTTCTGAATCAATACAGTTTAATCCATAAAAATGACTAATCTATATGGGCAATTCTGGCAATTTAGTGAAACTCCTTTCCAAGTGCTTGTAAACCTGTAAAATAACGAAAAAACAACTCAAAGTAACAAATTCCTAAGCTAACAAATGTAGATTAAAGGGCCAAGATATGAAATATTTGGCACTCATCAAATACCCCAAAACTTACATTTTGTTAGTCCCTTAGCAAAACAAAATAAAATAAAATAAAAAACTAAATGAAAAACAAAGAACATAAAGATAAGTTCATCATTCATGGTATCTTAAAATTTAAGCATCACACAAAGCCATGATATTCAATAATGAGCAAGTTTAAAATGTAAACTCATCTTCGCAATGAATAGGAATTTTAAAATTTAATTACTTACAAAAGGCAGGCTAAGGCATCACAAGTCTGATTCAGTGTAAAGTGAATTAGCATATAAAGATAAGGCTTTCAAATAACTTCAATGTGCAATGTTTCCATTTCTCATTATTCAGAGAATTTCTCATCAGAATGAACAACGATGACATAGTTTTATTTGCTTCTCTATTTTATTATAAGGCTCTACTATGTTTAGTTCCCTTAAGCTTTCTAATTGACCCATGTAGCGAGTGTTGAGTCAATGACTCCCAAACCAGATGGTTTTAGGGCATTAGGTGTAAAGGCACCCCTAAAGACTTACTAACTCCAGTAAAAAAGGCTACGAAACTAAACTGGCCTTAATACTACCAAGCAAAATTCCCATATTTTGACATGAACACTCACTGCTTACTGAGGCAAAAGGTCCAGTTACTCAGCGAAAATTTTCTCAATGATCATTATGAATAAAATTCCCACATTTTGACGTGAACACTCACTACTTACTGAGGCAAGAGGTCTAGTTACTCAGCAAAAATTTTATTAATGATCATCATGAGTATTTTTCTCTTTTTGTGCAAATTATTTTTTTCAAAGTGTTTATCCAACAAGTCATCCAGTTTTAGTTGAGTCATGAAAACATACACATTAAACTCACATGTCGTACCTCACACTATTTTGTGCTAATGTGCTCGTGTCAGATTAGACCAAACATGTGAATTCTCAAATTCCTAAAATAAGTAACGAAATTTTAAAACTCTATCGTCAAATCATGTGTTCAAGATTTTAAGCTCACCAATGACATCACATCACAATATTCGTTTAGATCAACCAAATTTTTTTTAGAACAATATGGACATGCATTTATCTTTTCAATAATAAAAAAAACTGGGACAGAGTATGTGTGAATGTGTCTCCCATACCCCTAAACTTAAACTATACATTGTCCTCAATGTGTGAATAACATGGAAAGATCTGACCTAGGAGATGGAGAACTAGCTGGCTGGCATGGCTCATAGCACACCCCCAAACTTGAACTGATGCACACACATTGTTCCTGAAAAAGAAAAATGAAAGTAATACCGGAAAACAAAAGATACTAAAAGTAAATAGTTATGAGAAAAACAAAAGGATATGCTGTGGGGTTCCTCCCATGAGTGCTAAGTTTTACGTCTTCAGCCAGACACTTTTATTCCCTTATAGAAAAACATAAGTTGAATGCACCAGCAACTGCTTCACTGCCAAATTTGGTGCTTGTATACTTTAGAGAGGCCTCAAGGATGTGCACAGCTTCAATGATATTATCAGTAATATCTGCAGATTCTGGCTCAATATCTGCTCTTTTGAAACTATGGATGAGGATGGACTCCAATGGATTAAGGTGATGGGCCTTTTCCATGAGTGAGTCAATCTTGTATGCTTGGTGGCTCTCGTCATCATCTTCTGATTCGTTCGTTGTTGGGATTTGTAATGACTTACCACTTCATGTCACAATGGCATTCACCTCCTTCAAATTATTTTGCACAATGTGTTGATCATGGGGTGTGGACTAAGCTTGAGAAGGGAACTTACCTTGCTCATTCACACTTAAGAAGCTCAACAATTTGGACACTTGGCTCTTTATCTCCTTATTTTCTTCAACAACCTACGTAATCAAAGAATCCCATCTTTGATTAGTCTTACCTTGTGCCTCAATAAAAGCATGCAAAGTATCTTCTAAAGGACTCCTAGAAGATGCAGGTGTATGATATGGTGCAGGATATGATCTAGGGGGTTGTGCAGACTGCTGGTTTTTAGACTTCCAGCTAAAATTGGGGTGATTGTGCCACTCCAGATTATAGGTATCCGAGAAAGGTGAAAAAGGCTTCTTGTACATACCTAAGGCATTACATTGTTCCTTATACATCCCCCTCATCTCAGCAAATGTGGGGCACTCTTGGGCGAGATGATCTATCCCGCCACACACAAAACATGGTCCAAAAGACTTCGCATGATTAACTGCGTGTGTTGGCTTTAAGCCCTTAGTCTTTAACACATCTAGTTCCTTAGTGAGCATCTCGACCTTAGCCTTTAGGTTAGTCTCTTCCCTAAGATGGTAAATTCCACCACCATTTGGGTTTCCTGCAGGTCGTGACCTATTTGTGCTTTCAGTAGCACTAGGTCCAGTCTAAGTCACATTCTTTCAAGCTCATTGAGTTATTCTATGACCTCATCATGATCTTTTTGTATGAACTCACCATTACACATCATGTCCACAAATTAGCGCTCTCTATATGTAAGTCCTTCATAAAAATAGCTCACTAAACGCCAATTCTCATACCCATAGTGAGAGTACATACTCAACATCTCCTTAAATCTCTCCCAAGACTGATACAAAGTCTCACTGTCCTTTTGTGCAAAGGTGGAGATTTGCCTTTTTAAAGCATTGGTCTTATGTTGGGGAAAATATTTATTAAAGAAGACCCGAGTCATCTCATTCCATGACCCAATAGATTGTGGTCTCAGTGAGTGTAGCCAACTCTTAGCTCTATCTTTCAAAGAGAAAAGAAAGAACTTAAGTCTCACAATGTCATCAGTTGCATTTTGACTATGAAAAGTTGCAACTACTTCCTCAAACTCCCTAATGTGCACATATGGGTTTTCATTTTCCAAACCATGAAACGTAGGGAGTAACTGTATCATCCCTATTTTAAACTTCAGTTGGCGAGTATTAGCTGGAAACATGATGCATGATGGTGTGGCTATGCGTGTAGGGTGGAGGTAATCCTGAAGGGTCTTAGTGGGTTGATCTTCGTGTTCACTCATTTCTTCAGGACTAGATGGATTGTCAAATAAAGGATTTAAAAAAAAATTTAATTCTGACTCTAACACAAGCTTACAAGCAACTCTACCTAAAGAGTCTCTATATTTGTGCATACAAGATAACAAAATAATAATAAAATAAAAAATACTATAAAAAGAAAGAAGAGAAAAAGAAAAAAAATAATGCAGCAAGCTAAAAGAAAGAATGAAGTTACCGCCTTTACAAACTGCTGAAAAGAAAAACTATCTAGCAATTCGTCTACCGTCTCCCCAGCAATGGCACCAAAATTTGTGCACGCCCAAAGAATAACGCAGTAGTTGTAGCACAACTTTGGGGTGTCGATTCCACAAAGAGACAAATTAAAAGAATAGTAAAAGGAACAAAGAAACTAAAGAGAAATATCGAATGATTAATGGAGAATAAAGATTAATTTTAAATGCAAATTAAAGTAAAGCAAATTTGATAAACAGTAAAGCGTCGGGAATCCTTTGCACAAATCTGGTATTTTAATTACTCTTAATTCATTGAATAACTCAATTGGGAACTCAATTTCCAAAATTACCAATCGTAAGATATAGATTTATAAACCAAGATTAAACCAAATAAAACCCTTTGAAAAATCATTTATTACTTTTAAAATACGTCAATCATTATCACTATTGAGAAAATCCAACGACAACAACATACTCAGGAAGTGATATTGCAGCAAAGAACTAAATCAATATAGATAAATATTTAATCCCAACATAATCAAAGACCTAAACCCTTCAATAGAAAAAGCATGATTGAATCCATAAACATAATAAATTCTAAGATCATTCGGAAAAGAAAACATCACCAATGAATTGCAAATGATAAAAAAAAAGAGTTTTAGTAATTGAAACTCACATACATAAATTAAAAATAACGAAAATACCATTAACTGTGCAAGTTCATCCCTAGCCCCACTTGAGAATTTAGTTACCCATAAATATAATGGACAACAAGAATCTCAAGGGAAAGATTTAATCTCGCCGTGAGCATCCCCCCTTTATAGCAAAGCCTTGGAGATTCCCCAGCTTGCCCTTCAAAAGTCCTTCGGATCACTCCCCAAAGCCCTCCAGATATGGTCTCAGATGATCCCCAAAGCTGAAGTAGAGTGGGCCTTTTATAGGGGAACTCCATGAGTGCAATGTGTTTCCCATCCGATGTGGGATATATAAATGTGTTTCCAACCGATGTGGGATGTGGGATTTAAGCCTTCTCATGCCCTTCAAAACTTTTTCCTACTCTGAAATCCCGCACAGCCTGACCTTTGTCTACTAAAACTGCCATAACTTTCTCTAGAAAAATCATATTTATGAGCCGTAAAATTCTTCAAAAAATAGACATCCGGATATTTCCAAGCATATATGACTCATCTTCTATTCTTCCTGAATTATTACAATTTAAATCCGCAAAAATCACTTATGCCATGCTGAAATCACGCACAGCCTGACCTTTGTCTATTTAAACTGCCATAACTTTCTCTAGAAAAATCATATTTATGAGGTGTAAAATTCCCTAGAAAATAGACATCCGAATCTTTCCAAGTATATATGGGTCATCTCTTGGTTCTTTCTGAATCAATACAGTTTAATCCATAAAAATGACAGATCTATACGGGAAATTTTGGCAATTTAGTGAAACTTTTTTCCAAGTGCTTGTAAACCTGTAAAACAACCAAAGAACAACTCAAAGTAACAAATTTATAAGCTAATAAATGTAAATTAAGGGGCCAAGATATGCAATATTTGGCACTCATCACAAACCTTACAAGCACTCTCTTCCACAAGGAAGTTACAAATACGTGTTTAATCCTAACACTTTAAGAGTTACACCAACTCTTTCTCTTTACAATGAATGGTATTAAATGTAAAAGAAAGATTGAGAGGTAGCACTGAATGCTTTACAAGATGAAGATCTCTTCCAAGAACAATCTTAAAAAATGGCTCACAATAAAATTTTCAAGGCTTTCGAGAGTATTAATGAGTTATAAATCAAATTGATTGTTCTTTCTTTTTGATTAAATGCTCATTGATTGAGTTTTTATAGCCTTGTTCTTATATGGCCACTAGACACTGATTTTGGAGGTTTAGAGAATTAAATGCTTAAGTCTTGCGCCTCAAACGATCATATTTTTGAATTACCAGTCGACTGGGTCTTTGTGCCAGTCGACTGAGTCAAGTGAAAAAAAGTTTACTTTTAGGCTTACGGCGAGTACCAGTTGACTGGGTCATAGGACCAGTTGACTGGGTCATATTACTAGTCGACTGCGTCCTATTACCAGTCAGTTGGGATATTACTATCCCTTTAAGCAGTCGGCTGGTTCATAGACCCAGTTGACTGGGTTGTCCCAAAACCCAGTTTTTATGTTTTTAAAATAGTTTTTGACTTAAAGACATTTTTCGCATTATTTTGTCAAAGCCTTTTGCAAAATGAGCCATAGTTTAAGCTAGGTAACTGAAATTAGAGATTTACAATGTGATTTAATTATTTTTAAGCCTATTCTAGATCTTACGTCTTCTTTTGGTATTTGAACATGTTGTATTCTTGCGTCTTGTTTCTGTATTGAATGCTTTTGTCACTTAAACATTTAGATAAAACTGTTAGTGCAATTTAAGTAGTGTTTTATCTTTATTAAAATCAAATACGAGTCAACACCCTTGTTATTTTGTTTCGTTTCTCGTTTGCTTCCTTTGAGTTAATTACATGTTTATATGACTTTTAACGTGTTTTAATGACTCACATGACATTTAGAAACCTTGTAATCATAATATTTAGAGTTCATCATGCATTGGTATATTTCTTTGATTCAAGTTTAGATGCATATTTAATAATATGTCTTCACATTCTTTGTTTGATTTGATTGTATCCTTAATCATTACCATGATGTTCTAGATTGGGGTATGATTATTTGAGCATGTTAAAGTCTTTGTCCTTTGTATTATTATTCATGTTTGCTAGCTTAGATTAGGGTTTTGCATGCTAAATCTTGGTTCTCCGTGGCTTATATAATACTCTTTTGGTCCACATGCTTTGGAGATATTAGCAGTAAAATGAAAGTTGGTATACTTTTCCTTACTTGGAATTTTTGTAATGTATTCTACATTGATTAAAAAAAAATTAGTTTAGTATATTTTGGGTTTTCTATCAATAGTCTTTTTTCTTCTTCTTAGTGTTATTTTGTTTAGTTTGGTTTCTATAATGGATTTATGATGCAACTTAGTTGTGCTTTTTTAGGGTTTGGATTTCTAGAGATTGAGTTACTATTATTAAATGTATTGGACTTGGCTATACTTACCTAGATATATGTATATCAGCTATTTGATCTTCTGAATGAATGAATTCTAGTCTAATATCACATTTTTTAGTATGGTCTCTTATGAGGTGATGTCTTATTTCTATATGTTTGGTTCTAGAGTGCTGAATAGGGTTTTTGGTTAAGTTGATAGCACTAATGTTATCATAATGAATTGGCATATCTTTAAAGTTTATGCCATAGTCTTCTAATTGTTGTTTCATTCACAACACTTGTGCACAACAACTTCCGGCTGCTACACATTCCGCTTTAGCGGTTGATAGTGCAATCGAATTTTGTTTCTTGAAAAACCAAGAGATTAGCATTGCACCCAAGAATTGGCATATTTCACTAGTGCTTTTTCTATCTAGTCTACAACCCGCAAAATCAGCATCTGAATATCCGACAAGCTCAAAAGTTGATTTTCTATAATACCATAATCCTAGGTTTTGAGTCCCTTATATATATCTAAGGATTCTTTTTACTGCAATTACATGTGATTCCTTAGGATTAGCTTGAAATCTAGCACACATGCATGCATTGAACATTATATCAGGTCTACTTGCAGTTAAATAAAGTAAAGCTCCTATCATGCTTATATAAGTTTTAGTATCTACACACTTACCTTCCTCATCTAGGTCAAGTTTTGTAGAGCTGATCATAAGAGTGCCAATTGACTTTGAGCTTTCCATCTCGAACCTCTTTAATAGGTCCGTGGTGTACTTTGATTGATTGATGAGGATGCCTTTTTTCAATTGTTTGATTTGAAGTCCAAGAAAGTAGGTAAGCTCTCCCATCATGCTCATTTAGAATTCACCTTGCATGCACTTAGCAAACTCTTGACACATAGATTCATTAGTAGCACAAAATATAATATTATCAACATATATTTGGACTAGTAGTGTGTCATCTTTGTGAGTTTTTGTGAAGAAGGTTGTGTCTATTTTTCCTCTTGTTAAATTATTTTAAAGCAAAAACTTACTTAGTCTTTCGTACCATGCTCTTGGAGCTTGCTTCAACCCATATAGCACTTTAGAAAGCTTATAGACATGGTTTGGAAGACTATGATTTTCAAATCCAAGAGGTTGCTCAACATACACCTCTTCTTATATAAATCCATTTAAAAATGAACTTTTTACATCCATTTGAAATAACTTAAACTTATTAAAGCAAGCAAAGGCTAATAACATTCAAATAGTTTCTAATCTAGCTACGGAAGCATAAGTCTCATCAAAATTTATTCATTCTTCTTGATTATATCCCTTAGAAAATAGTCTAGCCTTATTCCTAGTTACTATTCTATTTTCATCCATTTTATTTCTAAATACCCATTTAGTTCCTATTATAGTGTGATTCTTTGGTCTAGGAACTAGATTCCTTACTTTGTTTCTTTCAAATTGATTTTTTTCTTCTTGTATAGCATTTATCCAATCAATATCCTTCTCGGCTTCTACAAACATATTAGGTTCTACTTACAATAAATAAGCTACACAATTGCAAATATTTCTAATAGAGGAACGAGTTTTTACCCCTTGTGAAGGATTTCCAATCACCTGACCAATTGAATGATAATTCGCATACCTCTAATCTTTGGGAAGACTATCATCTTGTTGACTTATAGATGGTTGATCAAGATTGAGAGCATCTACCTCTTGACTTGTTTGAGGTTGGCTCTCATTCGGGTTAACAATAGGAGTAGGTGTTTCTATCCTTGGAATGAAATCTACATCATCATTAAAAGAACTAACTTTTCTATGCCCGATGATATTTATCTTTGTGTTATCTCCAATGGTGACATATCCACCATCCCTTAGAGTTAGCTCTTTGAACATGCTTTGATCACCCGTCATGTGCTTTGAGCATCCACTATTAAGGTACCAATAGTTATCTTTTTCCTTGGTGTGGAGGCATATCTACATTACACAAGGATATACAATTGCACTCTTAGGTACCCAAAATCTCTTGGGTCATTTGGGTCTAGTTCTAGAAAATACAGTTCTTTTAGGGTCCCATACCTTCTTAACATTATAAGATACTCTATAATTATAGACATGTTGATGATGCATAGTCCTAGGATAATAATTATTGAAATTTCTAGGATTTCTTAATTGTGCATGAATATAGTTCCTTAGACAAAATCTCTTTAGACTTTTGCTTTCCCAATGGAGAATAACCCAAGCCGGATTTTCCTCCATTTGACCTTTGGCTAGATAGTACTTCATCTAGCTTTTCTTTTCCAAGCATAAGTCTAGATATGGTGCTATTCAATTCCAATATTTTCTTCTTTAAATTTTCATTTTAATTTTTTAGAAAATCTTATGAAGAATCATAAAGCATGGAAGATAGTTTTTATTTTTCTTTATTTAAACCTACCATCTCTTTAGAAAGAGTGAGACTTCTTGTTTTAGGGTGCTATTCCTGGAATCGAATTTTTTCAATTCTTCATGCATTTCATTTATAACCTCAATTAATTCTTCACTACTACTAACAATGTTATTATTAGAAGGGGAAGAATTTAATACCTCATTTTCATCGTCGATTGCCATCAAGCATAGGTTGGCAATCTTCTCGTATTCGACCTCATTGTCCGAAGATTCTTCTTCTTTGTCATCACTCCATGTGGTTGCAATCATAGCTTTCTTTTTGAAGCTCTTATATGGTTTGCTTATTGTTGTACAATTAGCCTTGACGTGATTGGGCTTCTTGCAACCTTAACACAAGAGAGGTTCCCTTTTTAGAGTGGAATCCCTTATGTAAGGTTTCTTTCTCTTTTTCAAGAACTTGTGAAACCTTTTGGTGATTAGAGGCATCTGACCATCTTCTTCGCTGCTCTTAGCCTCTTCTTATTTTTCTTCATCTTTGTTGGTCGTAGAGGCTTTGAGAGCAATCAACTTCTTCTTCTTCTCATCATCATTGACACTGGGATTCATTTCTTCCATCTCGTATGTCAATAATGATTCGAGGAGAGTTTCGACATCTAGTTTGTTGAGATCCTTGGCCTCTATGATAGCTGTCTTCTTTGCTTTCCAAGTGGATGGCAAAAATCTTAAGATCTTCCTTGTTAGTTCAAATTCCTCAATGTTCCTACCAAAAAGCTTTAAACCGTTAACAATGGTAGTAAAACGTGAGTGCATTTGAGAAATTTTTTCATTTGGAGACATTTTAAAAGATTTATATTCAGACACTAGCATATAGATTTTTAACTTCGCTAGTGCCTTCATTTGTAACTTGTAATTTGTCCCAAATTCTTTATCAGCAACACATGCAGAAATTTTATTATATTCAGCTATATCTAAAGCACAATGTAGCATGCTAGTTGCTAATTTAGAGACATCATTCTACAATCCTCTTCATTAAACTCAGTTTTGAGTTTAGGCATTGTATGATTGATCTTTCCAATAATTATTTCCTTTGTAGGAATTCTAGGTTCCTCTTCAATGACTCTCCATAGATTGTAATCTTGTCCATCGACAAAGATTTTCATTCTATTTTTCTAATAGTTATAATTTAAAGAAGGCCTAGTATATGAATGCCCTTCGGTATAGCTATTTGATGCCATCAGAAGGATTTTAAGCTTGAAATTAAGTATGAGGCTCTGATACCATTTGTAAACCGAGATTCAAACCCAAGAGGGGGGTGAATTGGGTTTTAAAAACTTTTGTTGATTAACTTACAAGTTTTTAAACAGTTAAATACACAAAACACCAAATCAAATAATATGCTTGAAAGTAAAGAGTGTAAGGAAGAGAAAGT
Organism: Bretschneidera sinensis; assembly: GCA_023935145.1. NCBI lineage: Eukaryota > Viridiplantae > Streptophyta > Magnoliopsida > Brassicales > Akaniaceae > Bretschneidera > Bretschneidera sinensis. Next base: position 88,626,710 of record CM043698.1, read on the forward strand.
GCAAACTCCGTTTATAGTGGTTCGGCAATATCAGATTCCTTTCAACCCTACGTCCACTCTCTTCAAGGAACCTCCTTGAAATAATCCACTAAAACTTTAGTCGTACAACTTCACGGGTGTTGCACAAACCTTACAACTGATCTCTTCCTCATGGAAGTTAATCTCTTCCTCACGGAAGTTACAATGAAGTGTTTAATCCTAAACACTCTAAGGCCAACTCTTTCCCTTCACAATAAATGATATTTACTGTAAAGTAAATGGTAGAGAGATAGCAATAAGTGCTTTTATAAGTGAACAATATCTCTCGTTCAAGAACAAGCTTGAAGAATGGCTCAACAATAAAATATTTGAAGCTTTTGAGAATTAATGAGCTATCTTGTAAATTGAATATGTTCTCTTCTTAATTTAAATGCTCATTGAAGTAAGTTTATATAACCTTGAATCAATATGGCCATTTGACACTGACTTAGTAGGTTTGGGGCATTAAATTCTTAAGTCTCGCGTCTCAAACAATCATATTTTTGAATTACCAGTCGACTGGGTCAAGTGAGAAATTTCACTTTTTAGGCCAAGGGAGAGTACCAGTCGACTGGGTCAAGTGAGAAATTTCACTTTTTAGGCCAAGGGAGAGTACCAGTCGATTGGGTCCTAAGCACCAGTCGACTAGGAACTTTCTTTCCCAGTTACTAGTTGATTGGATCCTCAGCACCAGTCGACTAGGAACTTTCTGTCCCATATCCCAGTCGATTGGTATATGGAGCCAATCGACTGGTTTGTCCTTCAACCTAGTTTTTTATGTTTCAAAACTGTTTTTGACTTAGAAACTTTTGCATGGTTAGTTTTGTCAAAGTCTTTTTGCAGATTGAGCCATAGATCAAGCTATGTAATTGAACATGAGAGATTTACAATTATTTCAATTACCTTAATGCCTATTCTAGATCTTTTGTCTTGTCTTGGCGTCTGAATCGAATTGAGTTCTTGTATCTTGTTTCTGTGCTGAATGCTTTTATCGCTTAAACACTTAGATAAAACTGTTAGTGCAATTAGAGTAGTGCTTTGTCATTATTAAAATCAAATATGGGTCAACACTAACTTTGCAAGAAAAAGGTGAAGACCATCTGTCATCTGTCATTAAGATGTTCTTTCACTTGACAACATTGAAAGAGATGGCTCTTTATGTGGTAAAAAAAAAAAAATTGTTGCTCTCTGGGGCCATTCAAGAACTGGCGTATGCATGGAGTGGTTTGAGAGCCTATAAAGAGCCACTCTTTAATTTTTGGTTGTTTTTTATTGATAGGAATGAGAGAGTTTTTTTATGGATGGAAAAAATCTATAGCTTCCATCAAAGAAGTGTGGTTTAACACTTTTGGGTTTTGATTTAATAAAAATGTATTTTTAAATAAAGTAAATTTAGTTTTTTTGAATGTATGGAATCAAAGAAAACATTATTGCAACATATTGTAGTTTGATTCAACAAGCTGATAAAAGGTAATGAAAATCTGGTTAGATTCTGTATAACACAATAGGATTTCTCACATTGGGGTTTCCATTTGACCACATCAAAGATGTTGAAAGTTTAATGTATATAGATCTATAAACAAATTCAGCATCTAGATTTTCAGAAGAGTGGTGATCTCACTGAATCGTGAAGGTCCACTAATAATTACAAAAAAATAAAATAATAACTTTGATATTAAATTTTTTATATAATTTTTATTAAATAGTTTCTAATACAATGGGTTGTCCATGATATCCCATATTTTAATTATGTGATTATTACTATAAAACCGAGTTTGTGAGATCATTTCTCTTTTCGAAAGCATCCGTGGGCCAAGCACTAGTCTTAAGAGTAGATTTGATGGCTGAAGAAGACCAATAAAGATGAAATGTTTTAACATAAGCAACTACACTAGCAACAGGTGGCATAACATGGATGTTCCAGACAATATACTATATTTGGTCTACCGGGTGTCTTCAGTGTAACCTAAAGATGAAGCAAGAGGTGAATATGCAGCCAAGATATCTATTACAGGGGCAGTTAAATCCTGCTTCATAATGTTAGAAAATATTTTTGTCTAGCGAATATTTTACATCGGTTTTGTAATATATATCTATATGATGTTGGTAATAAAATTTTGTATCTTATACTATATGTAAAAGCGGCAATAATTGAAGCTGTCTTATATAAACGTCTTCGTGTCGATTTATTGGAGTCGTCTTCGATAAACGACGTTGTGCTCCTATTTGTCGAAATCGAGAAACACACTGCAACCCTCTCTTCCTAATATAAACCTTCCCCATTTCTCTTTTTCCTATCTGTAATCTCTCTCTAACTCTCGTACACACAAATATGCTCTCACATAGTATTTCCTAAAACCCCATTTTATGTGTCACATATTAAATAGTTAATCTTTTTCAATGTCAAATAAATTAAATATTAAAAAATTGTTCAAGGGTAAAATGGTAGCACGGATCAGGTTGCGTATATGGTACTAAATCCATTTCTTCAAACCGGTTAAAAACAGACCATCCACGCCAAACTCAGAGATATTCAAAAAATTTAAATACACATTCATAAAGCCCACATACATTTTTTTAAAAATTCATTATTCTTTAATTTTATATAAATAAATAGTTTTAAAAAATTCAAAGTTTTTTTTAAAAGTAAATAATGTGACATATAATAAAAGTAGGAAACATTAATTTCATAGCAAAGGTATTGGACGAGACATTTTGTTTAATTGATGCGAAACATGAGTTTCAAAACGTTGAGGCATGTCTTTTGAGACATTTCAGTGTTTTAAAATTTAAAAATTTAAAATTTAAAATTTAAAAATAATAATAATAATTACTATTTAAATAAAGTTAAATTAATTGATTATCAACAAACTTTAATACTTTAACACATAATAAAATATAAAAATAAATATTAAATCAAAATAAAGTTTTATTTTATTTTTCTTTTTTTTATTCGTAATAAATCATCAAAATAATACCATCTTGATACTCCATAATATTTTGAGAAAATTCAAAGTCTCAAACATACGAAGGTAAAAAGTGTAAATCATGGGATGGGGCGTACACCCTACCATAAAAACGTATGAGCTAGGATTTTTTTAAAGTCTCGACACATTTTAGTACCGCTCGCTGATACTTGGATGAGCCCTAATCTTGCATTTTAAAATAGTTTAGAGAATATAATCATCTCCATTTGAAAATTAAAATTGAGTCAAGTTTATGGTGAGATTGAATGTCATATTATCAAAAGTAGAATATTTAAATTCAAATTTGTCAAAGTATCATTTAATCTTATCATAAACCTGACTTCTATTTCAATTATTAAATGGAGAGAATCGTGATCCATAGTCTAGAGAGTGAGCATCGATAGTACTATTTTGACACTTGCTCTTAACATTTCCTGAAACCCACTTTTTAAACCCTAAATCAAACTATTTCTAAATTTGTTCAACTTCTCATTATTCAAAAGCATAAGCAAACTTCAGTCTCAGTCGATCCCTTCTCTATCATCTCTTAGATCAAACCGCAGTTTTCCTTCAAAGTCACCATCAACATTTCGTTATTCAACCAAAATCTTCCGCCACAATCCTAAAATTTCCCGTCAAAACCTCCTCTCTTTGAACTAAATTCTTTGTTGGATTTCAACGCTGATAGTATCTCTAGGGAGCCAAAATTTGAGGTCGGTAAGTGCTCAAACGAGGCTATTTTGATTGTGGATGCGATTAAGAATGGTGATGATGCGTTTGGAAACAAAAACCAAAAATTTCTTAGAAAATTTAGAGAGAATTTGAAGGAAATTTTAGTAATTGAGGTTTTGAATTTGATAAAATAAAAAATGCCTGATTTGGGTGTAAAGTTTTTTACATGGTCAGGTAGGCAGATTGGGTATTGTCACACTACGTCTGTGTATAATGCATTGTTAGATATAATTGAACGTGATAATAATGATAGAGTACTTGATCAATTTTTGCGTGAAATTAGGAATGATGACAAGGAGGTGCTTAGGAAATTGCTTAATTTTTTTTATTCGGAAATGTTGTCGAAATAGGTTGTGGAATTTAGCATTGGAAGAGCTAGCAGAGAGGCTTAAGAATTTTGGGTATAAGGCCACATGATCGACATACAATGCACCGATTCAAGTTTTCCTAAAAGTTGATTGGTTAGATACGGCTTATTTAGTTCATAGGGAGGTGTCAAATGCAGGACATAGCATGGGTGGGTTCACGCTTGGATATTTTGCACATCCCCTTTGTAAAGCAGTGAGGTTGACAGAAGCCTTAACGTTAATCGAGACGGAAGAATCTGTGCCGGATACTGTACTTTACACAAAGATGATATCTGGGTTGTAAGAAGCTTCACTTTTTGAAGAAGCTATAGATAGCTTTCTTGAATAGAATGTGAGCTTCTTCTTGCATTCACAATATTGTGACGTCACTACAAGATAATCGACATTTGTTGGTGGTTTTTTTTTTTTTTGTGGCACTTCAAAGAAGCTTTATAATATTCAAAGAACATAGAACGGCGCTTTAAAGCACTGTTATATGTTAATCTTAAGACATATAGCGAAAGCGCCGCAATATACCGGCGCTTTAAAGCACCGGTATATGCTCGAAATCCATTTCATATTCTCGCACTTTAAAGCGCCGGAACATGCTCATTTGAATACTCCGGTGCTTTAAAGGCGCTTTAAAGCGCCAGAATATGAAATGAGTTTCAAGCATATTCCGACGCTTTAAAGCGTCGGAATATTCAAAAGAGTATATTTCGGTGCTTAAAAGCACCGAAATATGCTTGAAACCCATATCAGATACCGGCGCTTTGAAGCACCGGAATATGGAGTGGGCATATTCTGGTGCTTTAAAACGCTGGTATATGCTCCATTACATATTCCGGCGCTTTGAAGCGCCGGAATATGCTAAAAATTTCTCATATATAAAGCTTGCCGCGCCGTTTTTTCTTTAATTTTTTCCCCCAAATTTTTTCCCTGCTCCACCACACCAACCCCAAAAAAAATTTTCGGCTCTACCTCCACCGCGCCGTTTCCTCCACTGTAATTTTTCCTACTCCCTTACCTCCATTGCGCCGTTTCCCCCACACTAATTCTTCTTGCTGCTTCATTTTGGCTGTCACCTTTAGCTCCCCCGCAACAAAATTTTGCGATAAACACCTTTAATTGTTTCTTTTTTTTTACAACGTTTTTTTCCTTCTCTTAAGTAAGATGGACTAGCTGCAATTTTGTTTGTTTCGCTATTTTGTACTTGTATGCTGCGTTTGGTTGCTGAGGAAAGGGAGGAAAATGGAGGAATTTTTCCATCATATATTCTGCTTGTTGATGCACAAATCTGCCACCTGCCCTTTATTTGTCGAAGTATTTTAAAGGTCTTATCACAATCTAGTCAATATCGAAGTATTTTAAAGGTCTTACCACCACATTTTATCCAAATTCCAGACCATGGTAGATGATTCTTGGGTTTTCCAGTATCAGGAAAGGTCTCAAAACTTATTGGACTTCTCTAAAATATGACTTATTGCTACTTTATCACTCTTCCATCAACACAACAGACAATAATGCAATATGGATATCAGCAGTTCAGCACTAGTGTTCTTATTAACCCCCAAAGAACCAGATTAAGTTCCATTAAATAGCTACAAAACAACCTTAAGATTGACATTACCTTTTGAACTCAAGTGATGATGGCAAATAATTGCTCTAATTAAACAATATATAAAGCTTCCTCTAGCATTAGTACATACTAATGGAATTATCATACTCAGTCAGAATACTTAATATGATAATATTTTCTTTTCTTGAAGAAAGCTATCATCCCAAAATCCTAGAATTAACAGTCTACACTTCGGAAACACCTCAAAATTCGCTCATCAAACAGGGAGAACCACCAAAAAAGGGAGAGAACAATTTAAAATATGAAAAAGAGCACTAGTAGCCACTTAGTATAAGCAATGAAGAGACAGACATGCCACTTCTGGTTCAAATTAAGTCCTTCATCAATTGAAAAGCAATCAGAGTCATCAAGACTGTCTGACCTATCTTTATCTAGGCCATTTAGAAGCCTTTTGTCCTGTTATTCTGATGAGGTGGTTACCTGCAACCCGATTCTTGTCTCCATCAAAGGCAACATTACATTTAATTGACTTCTCACCCCTATCGATTGATATATTATCAGAAACTCTCTCTTCAAGATCCTCATTTTCAGACTGTTTATTTCGAGATAATTCTTTTTTCTAGATGATGATATCTCCTTTTCAGTATGAGTTGTTACAAATCTTGTCTTTTTGGACCCAATTTCAGAGTTTAGAACAACCTTATTTATAATTCTATTTGCTCCAGTAGAACCATTTGTGGACTTAGCCTTTCTGCCTTGTTGGTTGGGAACTGCTGTCCTTGAAGTCATATTATCTTTACAATTCTGCTTCTGGTTATTGTGCCTAAGTACAGTGTTTGTATGGTTTGCAGAAGTCCCTTTATGAACAGCCCTTCGCATAGCTGGTTGGCTTTTGAATAACTGGTTTGCTTTGACATTGCTAGAGCTCCTATACATTGACCTTTGCTTGTACTGCAAGCGAGACTGACTTCCCTTTATTCCTCCCATTAACACAAATATCTTTTCCTGAAACTTCTGAAGCATTACACATTGCTGTGCTTTCTGCTACACATAAAGCTTTATGTTTTATGCTTTGTAAATCCAAAAAAATGGAGAACTCAATCTAAATTTTAGAAGTGAAAAACATAAAGCTTTATGCTTTGTTGAGTCCATTTTCCTATTTTTTCATTTACATTAACTAGTAATTGGCTAGGTGCCCCTTGATTCAATGATTTCCATATAGAGCTGTTTCAGGCAGAGAATTATACCGCAAAGTAGTGTTTTTCTCAAGATGATTCCTTTATTCGGTGAGCAAAAACTTTGGAGAATATGGCAGTTGTTGGAGCCAAAAGTCTTTTAGTCCAAGGAAATCTGGATTAGTATTTAATTGGTAATAACTGGTGTTAAAATCTTAGTATTTGCTTTAGGCCTGTATGACACCACTGAATTCTGAAGATGATATGCATCAAAATCAAAAATTCTATTTCTTGTGCTTCTTATGGCCTTTCTTCTAAATGCCCCTAGATATATTTATCTAATCATTAAACATAATTTTGAATAGTTTTATTGGTTAATCCAATATCTAAGGTATATCTTGGTGTATTTTTAATTTATAAAAAAACTTTGTTATCGTGGTAATGATGAGTATGATTATAAGTATATATGCAGTCCATTTAGGATGATGCACTAAAAGCATTGTTTGTTTGGTTGATTTTTGGGTTGTATGCAATGCATTTATATACTGATCTTTCATTGGTTTGAACACTGAAGGCTATTGTATTAAAAAAAAAAACTGATTGTTAATTAGAAAATAGTTCTTCGTATTAATGTTGAGGCTATTCCATAATTTTCCTTGTATTGTTTGGAAGTGATGATTATGCACTTTATCTAGTGCTGTACAGGGGGGGTTTTGTTATATAATCTGCTCAAATCTTTATTATCTTGGTGTATTTTTAATTTATAAAAAAACTTTGTTATCCTGGTAATGATGAGTATGATTATAAGTATGCAGTCCATTTAGGCTGATGCACTAAAAGCATCTAAAAACATTGAGGTTAAGTATGGTTCTCCATTGTTTCATTTATATCAGACATGCTTTCTTCTTAAATAAATTGCAGTTTTTTTTGCTTGGTTTAACTTATCATTGCCAATGCACCAGACAATTCCCAAATAGCATAAGGCCAAATGATTGTAGATCCTTAGATTAGGGTTTTGTTATATGATCTGCTCAAATCTTTATTATCTTGGTTACAAGAGCATAAGGCAAAACCAAGAATTAATTAGACCATTATATATATTAATGGTGCTTTATTATTACCCGATTTTTCTTGATCCCATATTAATTTTCTGATCAACTTAGTACAATATGTACATTTTAACATTATTGGTATGATCTGTCTATAAAGATTAACTGGAATTCATCCCAAACAGGCCACCACTTTTGTTCTTTTATGGATATATATATACTGCACAGATCATTCATATGATGCAACAACATACTTTGATTATTATCTGATGTATGTCTTAATGTCGGCAACTACTCTTCCATCTTTTGTTTGCTGTAAAATGTTATTACTTTATTTATCATTCAAGTAATATGGAGCATCAATACTCCTTATTCTTTTGGATTGAGTTTGTATATAATATTAGATATACAATGAAGGGTTTTCTTTTTTTCAAAAGAGAACTAATAATGTTCTCACGTAACGTAGTTACATGAATAGTTTTTTTTTTGTTGGGATACTTTGTATATAATATTAAATATAGTTTTAACTCAATTTGTTGTTATTAATTTCAGTTCATCCACTTACAAATCAAATCCAAGTTTGTGATTATGCCTTCTTTTGCCAAAAATATTTCAATTCTTGACTTTATTAACATTGTTTTAGGAAAGTCTATTGACGTCATCTAAAAATGGATAAAATTTGGATAGATAAACCGAGGTCAAGTAAAGCCTATATGGATGGTGTTACAAACTTCATTAAATTTACGTGTCAGAAAGCTTGTGGTCGTGGTAGTATTGTTTGTCCATGTAGGAGATGTGGTAATTGTTATTCATTCGAACCAGAAATTATTCAAGAGCATCTATTGTATAATGGGTTTAGTCCAGGTTACACCAAGTGAGTTTTTCATGGGGAGAAAGTCTCTCGTATAAACCACACTCACACTAGTTTACAACCCACTAGTGTTCCAGTTGGCTTCATGGGACGAGATGACGTGTTGGGTTTGCTTCGAGGTGCCTTTGAGGTTACTTGTGAAAACCCACACAATGAACCGTTAAGTTCAAGAATCGAAGTGGGATGTTCAAATGAGCATGATGAAGAGCAACAGGCTCATGGTGGGTTTGAGTTCAATAATTGTGGTAATCGTTCACACTTCGAACATCCAGTTCATGCTGCTATTGATGAGACGACTCAGTATCGCAATTTGATGAAAAAGTACAATAATGAACTTTATCCAGGTTGTCAGAATTTCACAAAGTTAAGTTTTATGTTATATCTACTACATCTCAAATGTTTGAATGGGTGGTCTGGTAAATCTCTAACTATGTTGCTTGAGTTTATCAACATGGCATTTCCGATGTGTGCTCCATTGCCATCAAATTATTATGAAGCCATGAAGATTATCAAAGGATTGGGTCTGGGCTATGAGAAGATTCATGTTTGTCCTAATGACAGCACACTGTATTGGGGTGAGCATGTAAATGATGAATTTTGTTATGCGTGTGGTGTGCCATGGTGGGTTAAAAACAATGCTGATGATGAGGATCCGTTGAATGAGATGGATGGTCAATCTAAAAAGAAAAAGCCAGCTAAAGTATTGCATTATTTTCCCCTAATACCGAGGTTGAAGAGGAAATATATGTCATCTAAAATGGTTTCGTTGATGAGATGGCATGATAAAGATCGGACAAAGGATGGGATTTTAAGACACCCGGCGGATGAGTTAGCCTGGAATGCATTTGATACTTTGTATCCCGATTTTGCAGTTGATCCTTGGAGTGTTAAGCTTGGCCTAGCTAGTGACGGGTTTAATCCCTTTCAAACAATGAGTTCAACTTATAGCACATGGCTCGTTCTTTTGGTCCTATACAACTTGCCACCGTGGCTTTGCATGAAGCAAACATCCTTCCTCTTTTCAATGGTTATTCTTGGTGAGAAAAGCCCCGATAATGATATTGATATCTTTTTGCAGCCTCTAATGGAAGAGTTGAAACAATTATGGGATAGTGTTGATGCGTTTGATGCGTCCACCAATCAAAGCTTCAAGCTGCGCGCTTCTCTTCTTAGGATCATTAATGATTTTCCAGCATATGCAAACTTATTTGGTTGAAGCACTAAGGGGCAGGTTGCTTGTCCATGTTGTGGGGAATCTATGAATTCTGTATGGTTAAAGCACGGGGGAAAGTTTTGTTATATGGGTCATCGTCGATGGTTAGCAGAAAACCATGAGTTTCGTTTTCAAAAGGATCAGTTTGATGGCACCATAGAGTTGGGATCTGCTCCTGTTCCACTGTCTGGACACGATGTTTTAAGACAACTAGAGGGTGAAAACTATATCTATAGTAAAATCTCAAAGCCTTCTAAGAAGAGGGCAATAGAGGATGTTGGTACCTCTACGGGGTAAGTACTATTGGATGAAGTTGATAACCTTTTTGAGGGTGAAGACGATTTCCTAGAAAATGTTGATAATAAGGATCTTCCCATAGATGAGGGAATTGTAGATACGTTATGGAAAAAAAGAAGCATTTTTTTTAGTTACCATATTGGAAAGACAATCTATTGTGTCATAATTTAGATGTGATGCATATAGAGAAGAATGTATGTGATAATTTGATTGAAACAATATTGAATATAGATGGTAAGACTAAAGATAATAAAAAGGCACGCCGCGATCTCGAGGAAATTGGTATTACGAAAGACCTCCATTAAGTTGTTCTTCCTAATGAAAAAGATCACTCACCTTCAGCATGCTACACTATGTCCACAAAGGAGAAACACAATTTCTTGACAGTTTTGGCAAATCTTAAAGTTCCTGATGGGTATGCATCAAACATCTCGAGATGTGTCAACCTAAAGGATCGTAAGCTGTCAAACTTAATGAGTCATGACGGTCACATATTGATGCAAGAAATCCTTCCGATTGCCTTAAGAGTATCTTTACTTAGACATGTTGTAGCAATTGTTTCTGATTTATCATCATTTTTCAAAGCTTTATGCTCTAAAGCCCTTGATCCCCATGAGCTTGAAATATTGGAGTCGAGCGTTGCTTTGACACTCTGCCATTTGGAGAAAATATTTCTCTCGGGTTTCTTTACCATTATGGTTCATCTTATTATTCACTTAGCCTCCGAGACTAGACTTGGGGGTCCCGTACACTAAAGGTGGATGTATCCTGTTGAGAGGTTAGATGTTGAAAGCTAATTTGTGCACTTTTTTTTTGGTTATATTATTGGCTACTTAATTTATCTTTAATTTTTTGGCTTTGCATGGTATTTAGTGTGCTTGAAATCTTACGTACATAATAGAAGTCGACCCAAAGGGTCAATTGCTAAAGGGTACAATGGGAAAGAGTGTCTAACATATTGCTCCCAATACTTCAAAGGAGTAGAGACAGAATTCAACCGCCCCCAAAGGAACAATGATACTGTAAATTATCCGGATGAATACATGTTTTCTTCGGATGGACGGATAATGGGAAAGATTGTAAGTGTTGAGCTCGATGACATGTCATTGACTCAAGCACATCGTTATGTGTTGCTCCATAATGATAAACTTTTTGACCTTCTTAGGTTAGTATCAATAAAGGAACTTAGTAATCATGTGAATAAATTTAGTTGTTATTATCTGTTATTATCACTATGATAGATAACAGTTAGTTAAAAACATCAATTATTATAGCGAATTTTTGGCTGCTCAAAAATTAACCAACCGTTCCAATCGACCAATACAAAGTCTTGAAAAAAAGTGGTTGGTTGAGAAATTTCCCTCATGGCATAGGAGACTGGTTAGGCATAATAACAATTGTCTTCGAATGTTATAAGTGTTTTAAAAAAAAACATTGATTGTTGTTGTCTCATATTAATTGTTGGAAAATGTTTAGGTGCCATGGATGGTGGATAATAATTATTCAAATGAAATAATTGCCTTTGCTCAAGGTCCAAATAATGTTGTTAGGAGATTTAATGGATTCAACATCAACGGCTTTAAATTCCACACAAAGGAACGTGAGAGGTTTAGACGATCTCAAAATTTGAGAGTTATGGTTGAAGCGGATGATAAAATGTATTATGGTGTGCTCAAAGATATCATCGAGTTGGATTACTATGGGACATTTAAGATTGTGTTGTTCCGTTGTGATTGGGTAGATATTAATTCACCCAGGGGTTTAAAGAAAGATGCAAGTGGGTGCATTCTCGTGAACTTGAATAGGTTCATACACACTTAGCAGTTATTAAAGGATGACTCGTTCGTTATCTCATCTCAAGCGAAACAAGTGTTTTATGTGCAAGACCTAACAAGAAAGGAATGAAATCATGTTGTGATCACAAAGCTAAGGGACCTATATGAAATGGGAGAAAAAACGCAGGAAGAGGATGATGACACTTACAATCAGTGCATGCCTTCTAATGTAGTGGTAGACGATCAATTAGATTGTATCTCAACTTGGGCTAAGATGGACATTGACGAAGATACCAACTAGTTTTATGTGCATTTCCATGTAATTGTATTTGGATGTGTATTTATGTGATGCACATGTGTGTCAAAAAGATTTGTAATGTTTTATTGTATTCTTTCGGGTTACTGTTGCTTTGTATCACACAGTTCAAGAGTCCTTAACTTTTTTGCATACAGTTTGTGGAATGTTACTTCAGAATATCATAAATTTCTGTTTTAGTTGTATGATTGATCTATTTGAAGCACTTATTTGTTCATTTATTCACAGGTACTCAAAAGTTATTGATTGCTGCATTTGCTGCGAGCCATTGACCATTCCTATCTTTCAGGTGTGGTTCTTCTAATTCTTGTTAACTCTTAATGCATTCTTGATAGTGTGAGATACCTGTTTTCTCTCTCTCAATATACTTTAGCTTCTCTCTTTCTCTCTCGAAGGTTTGTTTTGTTTGTTTTTTGTGATTTGGGATTGGGATAAAGGGAGATAGAGAAAGAGAGAGGGGAGCGAGAGACAGGTGAGACTCTGAAGGGGTTGCTCTACTTTGCTTTTGAGAGAGAAGAAAAGGGAAAGACAGAGAAGCAACGCGGGTAAAGGATATTGTAAAGAAAAATAGCAAACGAAATTTTTCTCTCTTTAATTTCTCTCTCTAAAAACAATGGTTCGATCACTTTTTCTCTGTCTATGTATAGCTTTTTTATATAAAAGAGGATAGACGAAGAAGGAGAATAGAGAGAAAACTATGGTTCGATCAGTTTTTCTCGGTCTATGTATAGCTTTTTAATATAAAAGAGGATAGGCAGGGAAGGAGAATAGAGAGGAAGTTTTCATGAAATGGCCAATTGATGCTTTTGAATTCTTTTTGATAATATGGTTTGAAAACTGTTTTGAAAATCAAAAATTGTTTCGATGCTTTTTTTTTTTTTTTGTAATTGCTTTGAGTTTAAATTTAGAATTTATATTATCTATATTTTTTTACATTTACTAAATATATTTTTTTATACACATTATATTTTTAAAATAATTAATATTATTTTATTTTTAAAATTTTAACATCTTTTATACACTATGATCAAATATGACCAAATCTTCCCACTTCCCATGTCCTGTATGTTAAATAAATTCTAAGAAATTAAAATAAGAAATACAACATAACTTTCGCAATTTGATAAAATATGAACAACCAACACATCATTTTTCTTGTAAAATGGTTCAATATATAAAATATAACATACTTTTCTTGTTCAAAATAAAAGAGAACTCCAATTAAATTTAAGAGGAGAATTGAATTTGGAAAACCCTTTTATCCTTAAAGTGTGCAAATAAAAATATTTTTCGATAAAAATATGGTAAATATAATACAAATCTTTAAGCACACGAAATGTAACTACATTCATAAGTCAAAAGCATAGAACTTCCAATAGATTTAAACTCCTGGTTACACTGCTTCGGTAAACCATGAGTTAATCACAATCCCAAACAACCATCCCAAACAACAATGAACAACCATCAAACGACCTCACAGAAATATATACAAATTTTTTGTTGAAAGCCAAATCAATCAAATGACTAAAGGACATAGATATTCCCACTAAAGTAAATGAAAAAGATAGCTGAGTAACTATGCCAATGACCTGATTAGCATCTTCTTCCTTTTTGGATACTTACTCATTTGCACCATTTTTCATCTTAGCTTCGCGTAGCTCTCTCTTCACTCATTTGGCTTTATTAGGTGGTGCCATATCTCCAATCTAAATTAGCAATAACAATTATTCAATTACTATAATGGTTCAACAAATTATAATGATGGTAATAATTAGACGGACTTAAGAAACATACCAAGACCAAATTAGATACAAGAACTTGACAGTAGATTATATTTTTCAATGCAAATAATTTTCCTACCTTCTGATCTTGAATGTAGATCTTTCCAATCCTCCCTTGCATTGTATCTTGGCTAACATTTTTTACCTGTGAGCAAACAAATAGGTTTTGCATTAGTGACATGTCACAGAATCCTCATAGCAAAACAGAAATGAAATTTAAATAGAGAAGACAGTCCGTCAACTTGAAATTTAAACTAGAAAGGATGAAAGATAGGGATAGTGATACATATGAGCTTAATGCAAACTTGTTTCAGCCATTATCATCACTGCAGAAAATCAAATAATATGATTTCTTACGCCAGAGCTTACTGCAAACCTCCAAATAAGGCACTATTTGCCAGTTGAAACTGGGTTCTGTAGTCTCTGCCATGCAAGAAGGCAAGAAAAATTCAAACAAGCCAAAAGCAAGCTCATAAGTAGTCCACATAAATTCATGCCCAAACACAGATATACTCGATGTATCAAGTAGGAGTATTTGACATTGTTATCAAAGTTAGCCACCGCATGTTATATATGAGAGAAAACATTTTTATGTTTTTATGTATACAGATTGCAATATGTATAGGTCAAAATATATTCCTCCCTCAGTCAGAGATAACATGTCAAACCAGGCTCCAGCCGAGTCTTCACACCATCAAGAAGATATATGAGCATAAGTATCACCTTGATGATGATCATGACTCGCAAAATGAAGTGAAAACAATGATAGTGAACAATACGAGATAATTGATAATTTTTGTATTATAATACATTCTCTTTATAACTAGTTTGATATCACAATGTTATACTAATTATACAATATATGTTTTCAATGTATAGATTCGGAAGGGAGGGTGAGGAAGCAAACACGTGTCTTGAGAACCTCACAAGTGTAGTCCCTTGAACGTGGAGAAAAAATTGTGGTCTATTTCAATGCACGTAATCAACCTATTAAAAAAGGTGGTCAAATATTATGTAGTTGGTTGGGCAAGGTTGCAAAGAGAGGGAACTTTTGTCCACTTAATTACACGGATTGGAAGAAAGTTCCTTCTAACTACAATAAGGACCTTGGTTTATTGATTCGGGTAAGTAACAACTTAATTTCGGTTTTTCCTCCAAAAAAAATTTTGTTTTTTTTTTGTTTTTGTGGTGTTGTACATGCATAATCCCTAACACCAATAATGCTTATTTGACATCGATTTCCTTTCTTTGTGGTAGAGGAAGTTCCATTACCCTATGATTGAGACGATAGACAAAATTTTATTGAGGATGATAGGGAAAAAATGGAAGGACTACCGATATGTGCTTAAAAGGGACCATGTGAGGAACAAAACAAAACAACAAGTTTTGAGCAATAATGTTCCAAAAGGAGTAGATCAAGACCAGTAGAAGCAACTGGTGAACTACTGGTTCTCTGAGCAGAGTGAGGTTATTTTAAGATAATTATGTTCATTTGGATTCTCATTGTTTCTATTTTTCTAATAATAACTTATTATTCAATTGGTTTATTATTGGTGTAGAAATATTCTACTATACGGACAGCGGCACGTGAAAGACAACAATGTCCTCACACGACCGGTTCAAAGAGTTTTGTTAGAAGATGGGATGAATATGTGAGTTCATTTGTTTCATTCATCCATTCTTTCATTGAGATGTAGTGTATTGTGTCACTATTTGAACTCTTTTCATAAATGGTAGGAGATGACACAAAAAAATGAGCCCGGGCGCGTAGAGTTTTTTGCTGAAACTCATAAACGCAAGGATGAGACTTTTATTGATGAAGTATCACAACAATTTGTGGTAAGTTCACTTACGTATATGATGGAATGCTTGAGTCCTATCTCATTTGTTGATTGATCAAAGAAGAAAATTGCATTTATTTGTCATGGTTGCTCTTGTAAAGTTGAGGTTATCTTTTACTGTACATTTTGATTCTTTTAATTCATTTTTAGGGTGTTTATATTATTCATTACTCATTACTGCTCACATAAGAATTTAATATATTCATGGTTCTGCAAGAGTTTTTATCCAGTAATATTTTTCAGAAGCTTTGAGTATTGTATCTAGTGATTGGTTTTCTCTGGTTGGATGTGCGACTGTGCTGTTAGAATCAATAGTATGTCTTTTTCCCATAAATTGATTCATCTCTTGTTATTATCTTCTTCTATTGATTCAATTAAAGAATGATACCATTGAGTTGATTTCAGGCTCATTGTTTTACATGCTTTTTTCTTTTATCTATTAATGATTGGAAATTTTTGTTGATCATGACGAGCCTATATCTGTAAAATATATTGAATTTATATCAGCATTTCTTTTGTTTTCATCTCCTACCCATTGTTGAATCTCTTTTGAATATGAACGAATGCTTCTTCTTAGCTTGTTTATATTTTTGGATTATGGACATGGTGATATTTATTAATAGAGGGTTAGAGGGTCTAAATAGCTCATGCAACATATTAAGATTTTCACAAATCTCTTAGAAATTGGATTATATATCATGTCTTTTACTTTCTTGAATTAGCTATGGAATGATGCTGTTGAGTATCTTTCCCGACCTTGTTGAATTGGGTTATTTATTTTAACAAATCTTTTGTTTTCACATATTAAGATTTGTTCTTTATCTCTTACCTGTTTTTGAGTTTCTTCTGAAATCGAAAGAATCTTCAGTTGCGTTTGGTTTTTGAAAACAGGTGTGAAAATGTGTTTGGTGCTTGAAAACAGAAAAGGTTTTCCAGAAAATGAAATTGAAAATGTATTGCTAGTCTACTGCTATAAGCACACAAATGATCATCTAGCAGAAGATTTGGTAAAATAATATTTTTTCTTGTTAATTTTAATATATATTTTAGACAGAATGATGATATTGCCAGACTTGAACTGTTAATGTTATAGTAAAAGCTTTTGAAATGACAAAAGTACCTTGTTATAGTATATTATAGAGGTTTATTTAGATTGAGAAGGAAGGATAAGGTAGGAAGCAGTGGGTAGTGTGGTAGGCTGGACATTGTTATTCAGTAATTTAACCTCTTAGGATTTATATCTTGACCTAAAGAACATATAACTGTTTGGGAGGGGGGCATGAGGAAGTAAATGGAGAGGGAAGGAGGGAGGGAGTAGGATACAGTGGGTAGTGTGGTAGGCTGGGAACTGCTGGTCAGTAATTGAACTAAAGAATGTATCTGTTGAGAGAAATGGGTGGGTTGGGGGGGGGGAAGTAGATGGAGAAGGAAGCATTGGATATTTTCTTAGGCTGGGCACTGCCATTCAATAATTTTGGGATTTATATCTTGAACTATAGAACATATAAATGTTGAATGCACAATTTTTATACTTACATTATTGTTTTAACTAGTACTAATATAATTATGTGAAGAACTATGAACTGTAGAATGCCTTAACCTGAGATAATCAAGTTATTAGTTCACAAATTTGAGAAAGTCAAGGAGAATCATAAGTTTTGAGTTTATATGTCCTTAACAAGACATATTTTAGCATCACAATGGCTAAAAGAAAAGTTGACAGGTGACAAACAATAAGCTCATCATGAAATACTTGGACAGTTTAGTGAATAACTTGCATTGATATTTATTAATAGAGTGCTAGAGGGTCTAAATAGCTCATGTAACACATTAAGATTTTCACAAATCTCTTAGAAATTGGATTATATATCATGTCTTTTACTTTCTTGAATTAGCTATGGAATAATGCTGTTGAGTATCTTTCCCGGCCTTGTTGAATTAGGTTATTTATTTTGACAAATCTTTTGTTTTCACATATTAAGATTTGTTCTTTATCTCTTACCTGTTTTTGAGTTTCTTCTGAAATCGAAAGAATCTTCAGTTGCGTTTGGTTTTTGAAAACAGGTGTGAAAATGTGTTTGGTGCTTGAAAACAAAAAAGGTTTTCCAGAAAACGAAATTGAAAATGTATTGCTAGTCTATTGCTATGAGCACACAAATGATCATCTAGTAGAAGATTTGGTAAAATCATATTTTTTCTTGTTAATTTTAATATATATTTTAGACAGAATGATGATATTGCCAGACTTGAACTGTTAATGTTATAGTAAAAGCTTTTGAAATGAAAAAAGTACCTTGTTATAGTATATTATACAGGTTTATTTAGATTTGCCAAATGTCTTTTAAAAACAGGGATTATTTTGTGAATTTCTTTTAAAAAGAATTATTTTGGCCATGGTTACAGAGATCGTTGTGAAAGTTAGAGATATTGTTTTCCCTTAGATGAATTTGTTTCATCCTCTGTTTCTTTTTTGTTGTTTCCTTGTTAAGTTGTGAATTGGCTACTTTATTTGGATTGTATTTTTGTTTTTCTTTTGCATGAGGTTTTATGGAAAAATAAGGGAAATTCTACCTGTTTTTCTATAAAATCTGATAAGCAACTTGTGTTTTATGTAAATTTCGCTGCAATTAGCTACTCAATATTCGGAAGAGTTTAATTTTTATTGTTTCGTAATTGTAGGTGATAGCTGAAGCTCGTGTTGCTGAACTTGTTGCAACTTTAGAATTCTCTGATGCTAGTAATAATTTAGCAATACAAAATGAAGTCTTCACCGAGCTTATGAGTGAAGAGAGTTCTGGTCGTGTCCGAGGTCACGGGTTTGGAGTTACATCCTCCGCCGTGTATGGACTTTCAGCTCAAATGAGGAATGATATGGGATACCATGGGGCTTATGCTGAAGAGATAAATAGTTTGAAAGCACAAATAGAAGAAAACAATCAACAGTATGCGCATCAGATTCAAAAAATAACAGCTAAGCACGATGATCAAATGAACAGTATGCAATCCCAAGTTGATGAGTTGAAGTCTTTACTACAACAGTTGGTTAATAGAGGACTTCATAATTGATGTCAAGTGTGATGGTAAAATAATTTTTCAGACTATATTCCATTATTTTGTTTTGTATGAATTTTATGTTAACTATGATTGTTTTTTTTTTTTTTTTTTTGTACATAAGATGACTTTTGTATTGAGTAAATAATTTTTTTTTTGGATATTTGATGGTACATTTTATATATTGAAGAACATTTGAAATTTTATGGTACATTTTATTTATTGAAGGGTATTAATGTTGATATTTAAGTCAAAATAATGTAAAAACACAATTAAAACCACTTTTAACGGCGCTTAAAAACAATTTTTAGCGGTGCTTACAACCACTTTTAGCGGTGCTTAAAAGTGCCGTAATATGCATAATATGTCCGCAATATAGCGGCACTTCTAAGTGCCGGTATATTTCGGCGCTTAAAAAGGCCGGTATATAGCGGCGCTTAAAAGGGCCGGTATATAGTGGCGCTGGTATATTGTGGCGCTTAGAAGCACCGAAAAAATATGCATATTCCAGCGTTTTCTCTATGCGTCACTATTTGCACTTCGACACCACACATACCGACGTTTTATCCGACGCTTGCAGTAAGCGCTGGTAATGCATATTGCGGCACTTTAAAGCGCCGAAATATACAAAAAAAAAGCGCCAGCGTTGGCCTTTTATCTTGTAGTGCGTATAGATTCTAGAGGAAAAGACAACTTGGGAGGTGTAAGAAAATTCTTTACATGATGACGATGGAAGGTTGTTATCCGAGTCCTAAGATATTTAATTCTCTTGTACACGCTTACTGCAGATCAGGAGATTACTCTTATGGGTACAAGTTACTGAAGCAAAATGGCCAAATGTGGGTGCCGGCTGGTTACAATATATTGATTGGAGGTATTTGTGGTAATGAGGAGTTGCCTAGCTCGGATGCGTTAGAGTTGGCTGAGAGAGCCTACAAATAAATGCTTGGAGCAGGGGTTGTGTTGAATAAGGTTAATGTCAGCAATTTTGCAAGGTGTCTTTGTGGTGCTGGCAATGCCAGTTTGACAAGGCATATAATGTCATTCGTGAAATGATGAGTATGAGTTTTATACCAGATACTAGTACATATTCCAAAGTGATTAGTTATCTTTGTAACTCCTTCAAAGTAGAAAAAGGCCTTTTTATCGTTTGAAGAAATGAAAAGGAGTGGTGTTGTTCCTAATGTCTACACTTCACGATCTTGGTAGATAGTTTTTGTAAGGTTGGCCTTATTGAACAAGCTCGTAAATGGTTTGATGAAATGATAAGGGTTGGTTGTACCCCTAATGTGGTTACTTACACTGCTTTTATACACGGTTACCTTAAACCCAGAAAAGTTCCCAGTGCAAATGAGCTCTTTGAAATGATGTTGTCTGGAGGCTGTATTCCTAATGTTGTTACATATACAACTTTGATTGATGGTCATTGTAAAGCTGGGCAAGTTGAAAAAGCTTGCCAGATTTATGTAAGAATGTGTGGTAGTGTGGAAATCCCAGATGTATATACATATTTTATGGTTGGTGATAGTGATAGAAAAGAGCCAAATGTATTTACATATGGAGCTTTGGTGGATGGTTTGTGTAGGGTTCACAAGGTCAAAGAGGCTCGTGAGTTATTAGATACTACGTTAGCTGAAGGTTGTGAGCCAAACCATATTATATATGATGCTATTATAGATGGGTTTTGTAAGGTTGGAAAACTAGATGAAGCACAAGAGGTGTTTGCAAAGATATCCGAGCATGGATATAGTCCAAATGTATATGCTTACAGTTCTTTAATTGACAGATTGTTTAAAGATAAACGGCTTAAAATCTTGTCCAAAATGCTTGAAAATTCTTGTGCTCCTAATGTCGTTATTTACATGGAGATGATTGATGGCCTGTGTAAGATTGGTAAAACAGATGAAGCCTATAAGCTTATGTTGATGATGGAAGAAAAATGGTGCTATCCAAATGTTGTGACTTATACTGCATTGATTGATGGCTTTGGAATAATGGGTAAAGTAGAAAAATGTCTCGGCCTCTTAAAACAAATGGGTTCTAAAGGTTGTGCCCCAAATTTTATCACCTATAGGGTTTTGATAAACCATTGTTGTGCCACTGGCCTCTTGGATGAGGCTCATGAACTTTTAGAAGAGATGAAACAAACACATTGGCCTATGCATATGGAAGGCTACCATAAGGTCATTAAAGGTTTCAATAAGGAGTTCATAGCATCTCTTGGGCTCTAAGATGAGATGATTGAGAGTGATTCCGCCCCGGTCATTCCTGTTTATAGAGTTTTGATTGATAATTTTATTAAAGCTGGAAGACTAGAGGTGGCTTTAGAACTACATGAAGAGGTTGCATCGTTTTCACCGTTTTTGGCTGCCTACAGTAATACATATAATTCTTTGATTGAGAGTTTTTCCATGGCTAGTAAGGTTGATAAGGCTTTCGAGTTGTTTGTGGATATGGTAAAGAGGGGAGGTGTTCCAGAGGGATGAAGCACTTTTACTGTTAGATAACATATGTTAGATGGTTTGTCTCTCTTACTCTACTTCTCTCACTTTGAAATATATAATACCTGAAAATTTAAATTTACACATTTTAAAGTGCAAAATTCACATTGTTTCATTCATAATTTTACTTTCAAAATCCTAATATTAGTTGCGGGAATCCTTTATTAAGAAAATGCTGCAAAGTTCAACTCTTATACAGAGACGATTAAAAAATTATTGACTTTCAGGGTCGTGTCCTATCAAAACTTTTCATCTTGAGACTAAAAATACATCAAACTATGTTTAAAAGAAATTTGCAAGCTAAACATATTAAAAAAAAAAAAATCAGGGAGTACGGAAATCTTTGACACTGACCATCTTGAATCCAATCACTAGGTCGTTGTCTTTTCATTTAATCAGTTAAATTCAATTTTTGATATAGCATATTTTAATGGCTAGTATTCCCAAGTGTCAAGAACCCTGATAAAAAATTAAGTAACATCAAACTTTTCTATAAAATTTATATTATTCCTAAATATGTTATAATTATATCAAAAACTATAATATAACTCTAATATAAAATTATATTAAATCAAACTAATCCTCATTAACTATAATAAGTAACGTCAAACATTATTTAATCAACAAATAAAAATAACAAAGATACAAAGTGATTAGAGAAAAACCTGAGCAAAAATCTTTTTAAATCTCTTCAATGAAAAAAATTGAGGCACTAGCCTTGTGGCTCAAATTATTGCTGTAAAAAATACTAAAACAGTGAAACAAGTTTTTTTTTTTTTTTTTCTCTCTCTCAAAATCTCTATATCATTGTAAGACTCCAAAATAGTAAAAGAAAAATGGCAAAACCAAAACTCATTGTTTTCCATAAAAATCTATATAAAGATGAATTTTTATTTTATTTTTTATGTTTTTTTGGGGAGGCAAGGTCAAACCCCCTTGTATTTGTCCCTGCTCTTGTATGTGCTGATTAAAAGTGAGAACCTCAACTAGGTTATAAAAATGTGATTTGTTTAAAAATATAATCATGTTATAATATATGTCCTAGAACAAAATACATTAACGTTCTAATAGCAGACACCAGGAGGACAAAGTTCAGTTGAAATTAATCGTAACCCATCTTTTTCAGGGAATACATGAAAAATGGGATATCATTTTTTTCTAGTTTTTGCTGATCTAATCAAAAGTTACAAATCACTTGAGCAGGTCAGAATTTTGCACACCCATAAGGTTTTCACTGGGTGTACTTTGTAATGAAAGCAAGCCTAACTTGAAAGTTCCATTACATGGAGCAAGCCTATGGGCGGATATAGAAAACATGGGATTAATGTTTAGACGATAACGAGATTTAAATATAGGGTCCTTGAGATACTTGATTTATTTGGTGCAGATAGTTTTATGGAGATTGATGTTCTCTTCTATTTTATCTTATATATATTTTTGAAGATTTCATTGATAAAAACTACACAAATGCCTCGAAAAGGGTAATTTTGAAATCTGTTGGATTATTATGATTTTGCTCTATAATATTCTATGTCAATAAGCATAAAACAATATTTTGCAGAGATAGGCTGAGAACCTTCAATCTAAGGGTTGGCTTGAGTGAATTGTTTGGCTTGGTTTTTGTAGAGGACCTCAGTTGTTCTTTACTAGTGCCCACATATTGATGATTTTCTTCTCTTCTCCCAATTTTACTTCCTGATAACTTGGATCATATATAATCTTTCTTGAAATTTGAGGTTGTGAAGGTGAAGCGTCTAATAACATTTATATAGAAGTTATAAATTACGTTGAACATGTTTTGTGCATGGCATCGCCAGCTATCTTTCAAATAGTTGACACATTACCACTGTTATTTAGATGCCTATTACAAAAATCCAGAATGTCTGGTTTCTTCTGTAATAATTACATACCTGTTTCTATATATTTACAGTTTCAAAATGCCTCTTTTGTGCAGGATATCCATTGGGTCCAAGAAGAAAAGACATCTCAAACGGCTTAGGCTTTTCATCACATATATTGTTCTCAAGTTTGGTTGATCTGATGACTTGATGGTGCACAATAACAAGTTATCCTTAGAGGTTGACTGCATTGATAAAAGATTGGCTTTGCTTATGAAACCTCAGAAATTTTGGTCAATTGCATGTGATGCGGCCCAAAATACTACGTTCCCAAAAGCCCAGCAGACGTGTTCCGGCCCAAATGAGCTCCAAACCCGGTTAAAACCTACGGCTCAAATACGTTTGGGCCCGACAGGGTAATCCAACCCAACTGGCCCGATAAACTTCCTCGGCCTAGCAAAAATCCTCAAGACCGCGAGGGATGGCCTGGCAGGCCCCCACCTGGACCTCCCCTACCGTCGCTAGCCACTCCACAACCCCTAGCCCTGCAACCACCCTATGGCCGGCAGCCATCCTACAGCCGCCGGCAGTCCTGTAATCCCTAGCCCTACAGCCACTCTACGGCCACCCTAACGCCAACAGGCGAAACCCTCTTCTTCATGGCGTACGGGTCAGAGGCCGTCATTCCTCTCGAAATCGGGGTCCCATCACTCCGAGTACAGTGTTTTGAGCCAAGCAACAACAAAGAAGGGTTAAAGATGAGCTTGGACCTAGTTGAAGAAGCTAGAGACAAAGCTCAAATTCGCCTTGCAACCTACCAGCAAAGGGCCGCTCGGTACTATAACTCCCAGGTACGGCCCAAAGACTTCAAGCTTAATGATCTCGTCCTCCGGAAGAGTGAAGTCTCACGCCCTCGACACACGGGAAAGCTGGTCTCGAATTGAGAAGGCCCTTACAGGGTTTGAAGAATCTGCAGGATAGGCACCTATGAGCTTAAAGACATGGAAGGGAAGCCCGTTCCCCGCACTTGGAATGCGGAGAACCTCTGTAGATTTTATCAATAAAATGTAAAAGCACAAAGATTAATAAAAATTTGAGATTCCGAAACTCCTTTACTTCATTCGTAGAAAAAAAGAAGTACAAAAAGGGGACACTATTGGCCTTGGATACAAACAGGGGACTATTTTGGAGCAATCGAGGCCTCGAGAGCCTCACAGTCACCCAAGGACTGAACCTCGCTCTCCCTTCCAGCTCGCGCCACCCCGGCATCGCCACCTTGGGCAGGTAGGGCTTCACCTAGGCGCTCTGGACCCCCAGCCTGAACAGCTGCACTCTCTCCTCCTTCTGAAGAATCTGCACCGGAACCCTCGGAGTCGGCCGCCAGATCAAGACCCGAGAAATCCAACCCCAGGAAAAGAAGCATAACCCTCCTCTTAGCATCATCGAAACCTTCAAGGAACTGGATTGCCCATTCCTTCGTCAATGAAGCCTCCTTCTCCGCAGAGCGACGCCGAACTTCCTCTAGCTCCTCTCTCAGGACGTCCATTGTTCGACGGTGATGGTCCCTGTCAAAAATTTTCTCTGCCCTCTCTCTCTCCGATGTCTCGAGGGAAATGGTCAGATCATGGGCGATGTCCTCAAACTCCTTCAGCCTAAGCTCGGTCTTGGCCAAGCGGTCTGCTATCTCCAGGGCACGCTGGAAAAGTATCCTATGAAGAACCCCAGCATGAGAAGAAGCAACCTCCGATGCAGAGCAGAGCAACTCCAAAGGATTTGATGAAATCTCCGCCCTATCACGGGGGGGGGGATCCCTAGCAGCAGGTGATCTCGAGCGACCTTGGTACTGGCAAACATCGAGTCATCCAGCCTCAGAGCCCACTGAGGGGTGAAGAGAGGGGCCATCTCAGATCCTTTCCGAGGCAAGGGAGCCCCTGAAGGAGTAAGGGCCACCGGAGGCCTTGGAGGGCTATCAACCAGGATCGGGGCCACGACTGGAACCTTGGCTCTCCTCTTCTGCCCAGAACCGCTAGCTTCGGCTGCCCTATTCTTCTCACGAACTGGTTCCTTTGCCATCGCCGCCATCTCCATGTCTGCATAAAAGAGAAGCATTAAAAACTAGGGAGAAAGTAAACGAAAATTCCTATAAGTCGACGAGCCAGCGACTACCGTGAAAGAGACGCGAGGGAAGGCGAGGAGGACACAGGCCGCACCTGTGGAGTTCCTCATTATCTCCAAGAACATCGATCTCCAAGGGCGCGGCCAACATTGCCCTCAGTGTTTCCTCCTCACGTGGGGAGAGGTATGGCCTTTTGCATTTGCCAACACTCTCCAGGCCCCAAGTGAGAGGGACGTCAAAACTTTTGGCAGACTGGACAAAGAAGAAGCCCCCCTTCCATCCCTTGATGGAGGAAGGCTTCTCCTTTAGAACGCTCTTCCCCCACCTTGAACTAACGATGACCCAGCCCGACTGACCTAAGTGGGCTAGCTGAAAATGGGTTTTGAACACGTTAATGTTCATCACCCCCTACCTCCTGGCACACAGCAATGAATGCTAGAATCAGCCGAACCGAATTGGTCACCAGCTGGCTTAACGCAATACCAAAATATCTAAATATTGAGCAGAGGAACGGGTGGAGAGGGAGATTGAGCCCCGTCTTAAGCTGATGTTCGTAGAGGCACAACTCATACGGTTGTCGGCTGGACAGGACATCGCAACCCCTCTCTCCACCATCGAGGACCCTTATATTAAAATCCATGGGGATCCTGTATTTAACCCTCATCCTTAGAAGGTTGGATCTCGCCACAGTGCTAAGAATCGTGATCACTTCGAACACCCATTCCTCTCTCTCTGTATCCCGGGTCTCGTTTCTAATAGATATGAATGTCTGGTCCTCATCTCCCCCTGATGATTTGGACCCTTGGCCCTCCCCTCTTTCTCTCGCATACGGAACTAGGGCCCGACCTCTACCCCCAGAAGCCACTTCACGAGAAGTAACCCTTCGCTAGAAGAAACGCCCATTGCTTCCCCGAGCTCCCTGGACAGGGCTCCGCTAGACTCATTACTAACAGACATTACTCATAAGCAATGCCGAGTGCTCTCAAACTCTCTAGATAAACCAAAACCCTCAAAATCTCTCAAGAATGCAAAGTGAAAACTGAAGGAAGGGGGTACCCCCTTCTATAGGGGTTATGGCAGCAGAAACGACCCCTTCTATAGGGGTTATGGCAGCAGAAACGAGGAATATCAAATCACGCGTCAGACGAACAGACACGCCCTTTGCTGTTTCCTAGGGGTCGTTTCAAGTTCCCCAGGCACTGTTTCCAGTGACCTAGGTGCCAGCTGTCGCTAGAGCACGACCTCTACTAAAATTGACACTCCGTCATTTCTTATCAAGCGTCGTCATTCATCGCAACTACCTAGTGGACTTAAAATGGGCTAAAAAGCCCACGCGCGAAGTAGGAGGTCACGACCATCTGGCAGACCTAAAATGAGTAAAAGCCCTTTCGCGCAGAAGGGCTGCAGCACAAAAGTAAAGCTTGGCAAATTTCTCCAAGAAATCTGAGCCCCGTCAAATCTCAGTCGAATCTCTAAATAAGTCCGAGCGTATGAGCTGCTCTGCTCACGCACGGTAAATTTCTCTAGGAAATCCGAGCCCCGTAAACGCTCGGTCGAATCTCCAAATAAGTCCGAGCGTATGAGCTGCTCTGCTCAAGCTCGATAAATTTCTCCAGGAAATCCGAGCCTCGTCAACGCTCGGTCGAATCTCCAAATAAGTCCGAGCATATGAGCTGCTCTGCTCACGCTCGACCAATTTCTCCAAGAAATCCGAGCCCCGTAAACACTCGGTCGAATCTCCAAAAAAGTCCCAGCATATGAGCTGCTCTTCTCACGCTCGGTAAATTTCTCCAGGAAATTCGAGCCCGTCAACGCTCGGTCGAATCTCCAAATAAGTCGGAGCGTATGAGCTGCTCTGCTCACGCTCGACCAATTTCTCCAAGAAATCCGAGCCCCGTCAACGCTCGGTCGAATCTCCAAATAAGTCCAAGCGTATGAGCTGCTCTGCTCACGCTCGGTAAATTTCTCCAGGAAATTCGAGCCCCGTCAACGCTCGGTCGAACCTCCAAATAAGTCCGAACGTATGAGCTGCTCTGCTCACGCTCGGTAAATTTCTCCAAGAAATCTGAGCCCCGTCAACGCTCGGTCGAATCTCCAAAAAAGTTCGAGCGTACGAGCTGCTCTACTCACGCTCGGTAAATTTCTCCAGGAAATTGGAGCTTCGTAAACGCTCGGTCGAATCTCCAAATAAGTCGGAGCGTATGAGCTGCTCTGCTCACGCTCGATAAATTTCTCCAGGAAATCCGAGCCTCGTCAACGCTCGATTGAATCTCCAAGTACGGGGGCTTTGGATCACCTCTCAGTTCGATAAATTTGCCATCAAATTCATACAAGTGTCAAAGGGAAGGATTTCATAGACCAAAATAGCAAGAAATTACATTTCATTAACCAAAAGGATTACAATTGGTTACAGACTAACGACCTCGAAGTACAAGTAAAAGAGGACCTTAAAAGCCTCGGAGTACAAGAAAAAATAAAAACATCAGGACCCCCAGGCAGCGCCGGTTACCAGCTTCTCCTCCCCCTTCAGGCTGAAAAGCTCCTGGCACAAGCCTGAAAAGCCCCTGGGTCGAACCTGAGGCTGAAAATCACCTGCTATGATCAGCCCCAAGTTCAGGAGGCCCCCCCACTTTCCAACTCTAGGAACTGTAAGACGGGGACGGTGTCATTCCCCCTAATCTTGCTGCCACCAGAAGAGCGGCTCCAACCTTACTCTCAACTTCTCAAGAGCAAGCAGCCCCTCCCCTCTTCTTCTTCTGTTCCTAGCAAGCCGGGGCATGAGGGGTCCCTCCATATAGAGACACGGCACTCTCCTCTCTCCACTCCACTTGGACTCTGGAAGAAGCCCGTGTCCCTACTCGGAGTCAGGAAGAAACCTGGATCCAGTCTCATGCCAAAGAAGTCGTGATTCCCAGCCTCAAGAAGTGCTTTTCTCTCCTCATCTCAGAAACCAGACTCGTTCTACTTGAAACAAAAGATGAAAAAAGGCTCTATTTATAAGATGGGAAAACATGACCAATGATACAAATTAAATACGGTTACACGGTTTCGAGGAGACTCTTCGCCTCTCCAGACGACGTTTCGCCTTTCGAAGATAACGGTGCGGCTTCCAAACAGTTGCTAATTGAAAGCAAATTTGACCAGGAAATTCGCAGAAAACTGTTCAGTTCCCCAGACGACCCCTCACCTCCCAAAAAGTGACAATCCAAGTTCCCATGAGCGAGTCATGCTCTTCAACTCCCATCCCGGTATAACCCTCAGTACTTTCTTAAGCACGTGAACGAATTCAAGGAAGTGGGGGGCTTGTGATGCAGCCTAAAATACCACGATCTCAAAAGCCCAGTAGACGTGTTTTGACCCAAATGATCTCCAAACCCGGTTAAAACCTACGGCCCAAATACGTTTGGGCCCGGCAGGGTAGTCCAACCCAACTGGCCCGATAAACTTCTCCGGCCCAACAAAACTCCTCAAAACCGCGAGGGATAGCCCGGTAGGGCCCCACCTGGACCTCCCCTACCATCGCTAGCCACTCCACAACCCCTAGCCCTGCAACCACCCTATAGCCGTAAGCCACTCTATGGCCGCCAGCCACCCTACAGTCGCCGGCCGTCCTGTAATCCCTAGCCCTGCAGCCACTCTACGGCCGCCCTACGGCGCCCCCTCTCCTGGGCTTGTAATCATACCCTCCCCACTGGCAGACGACTATAAATAGGTTAAGGTATGGACTCAATAGAGAGATAGAGATTTAGATTGACACACACTTCACTTGATTTTCTAAGAGTCCTCGGTTCCTCTTTCGAACCCACGACTCCTCCCCTAACTATTTGCTAACTTAAGCATCGAAGCGCCTTCGGAGGTCTCCCCCTCCCCTCCTTTCGAGGGCCTTCAGTTTATTCTTGTCACTTGTGCAGGACCCAGGCCGAGTCCTCACCTAGACCACGTCATCACGCAGAGCCCAGCCTGCTCCAACTCTCTAGCCACGTCAGCACCGACAGTAAACGGCATCAACAACATGCTTAATGAACTAATATAGATATTAATCCGGATGGCCTTGGTTCATGATATGAAGTAAATTTGAAAGAAGAAATAAACCCACGTAAAATGAGTTTGCAGAGCTCAAGTAGAAATATTTTTCTTCGATTATTTGATATAATAAAGTCGGTAAGCACATTCTAATTTAATTTTGATTGATAATGTGTGTCATTGTGTATAGCTGATCTTGTTTATTGCATCTGACGCAGGTGTGCTTCAAAAATTGACTTACTAGTAAAATTCCCTTCATTAATCATGTAAAGGTCAGTATATTTTCGATTATTCTTTTGTAACATTAACAATAGTGTGATTATTTATGTTGTGTAATGTGTATCAAGTAATCTATACCACTTCTTAGTTCACTATCCTTGACAATTTATACCATTAGAACAATATTCTGCAATGTTGATCCACATATTTGATGTTGCTTCCGAGTCCAAAGCTGTGGATCATGGCAGAGTTGATTTCTTGTTGCAATATTATGTTTATCACTTCATCATGCTAAGGTTAGCATTGTCTATGTTCTCTTTGGTATGCAACTTTGGTAATGCCTTAAAAGTCGTGCATGCCTGTACCCATTCACTATTTGACACAAGTTAAATGTTGCTAAACTTCAGTTGTGGATTTAAATTTCAGTTCTCTTGTTAGTGTGTGTTATATTAATCTTGATAATAATACACAAATAATCAATCATACAGCCAAGATCTTTTCATATTAAACTTGTCAAGAATTCATATATATATATATAGAAGATGAGTTAGAAGCAAACTGGAATCCATTGCAAGTAAGCCTCCTTGGGTTGATCTTCTAAAACTACAGGGGGAACCACCTTTGGTATGAGAACCAATCAACTGAATGTTAGATGGTAGGGAGAAGAACTATTTGTTTCAATAAAATTTAACTCACGTTAAACACCCTCCCCTGATGTCTATTTATTTCCCTGTGCCTTAGGGACCATAACCCTAACAGTTACCTCACACATGTGCATTGGGTCTTTGGCCCATTAACAAAGACCCATACCACATCGGGCTTCTACACATAAGGTGGCCTATACTCCCACATCGGGCATCTACATATAGCACCAGGATAATAAATTTGCTCCAACTGAACTTGAGATATATGCATGGATCAATGTTGTTTTCCTTAAATCCAAAGGATGTAATCACCTAATTAAATTATCGATACCATTGCCGGGATGTCGGTTTTAAGCCATAAATGGACTTTTTAAGCTTGCATACAAGATACTTTGAATCTTTGGACTCAAAGTTCTCCGGTTGCACCATGTATATTGTTTCTTCAATGTTTCCATTGAGAAACGTTGTTTTAACGTCCATTTGATGTAGTTCCAAATCAATGAGCTACAAGTGCCATAATGATTCTAAAGGAATCTTTCGTCGAAACCGACGAAAATGTCTCTTTATAATCAATGTCTTCCTTTTGAGTGAAACCTTTGGCGACTAGGCGAGCATTATACCTTTCAATGTTGCCTTTTGAATCACGTATGGTTTTAAATATCCATTTGCAACCAATCAGTTTCGCACATTTGGGCAACTCTACTAAGTCCCAAACACCATTGTCTTCCATTGATTTCATCTCATCCTTCATGGCTTCAATCCACTTTTCAGAATTAGGACATTGTGTGACTTGACTAAAAGAAGTCGGATCATCTTTCAGACCCATATCAAACTCATATTCCTGGAGATACACGACATAATCAGTCGAAATCGCGTTTCTCCTTTCTCTAGTGAATCTCTTTAATAGCACTTCCACTTGAGATTGTTGAGGTACCTCTTGATAAACCTCAAGCGGTTCCTGATTTTGAGCAGGCGACAATTCAAGTTCGTCATCAATGTGTTGGATCTCCGGATTTGCATTTTGAATAACATCAGGTATGGATACCTGAACGTTTTCAGTTGCAACAACAGGAATGTAAACACATTCCTCTTCAAAATTGACTTGCTTGAGTTGGTCTCTCCTACTTAACTCAACATCCTCAATGAACTTGGCATTGCCTGTTTCGAAAAAAAATTTATTAGAGAAATCATAAAATTTGAAACTCCTTGATCTTTCAGAGTATCAAACAAAATAGCAGCTAACGGTCCTTGAATCTAGCTTATTCTCATTTGGCTTATAAGGCCGAGCCTCAGTTGGACATCCCCAAACATGCAAATACCTAATGCTAGGATTTTTGCCTGTCCATAACTCGTATGGGGTTTTAGCTACTGCTTTACTTGGAACTCTATTCAAGATGTAAACTGCAATCTTAATAGCTTCACCCCAAAGCGATTATGGTAAAGAAGAATGACTAATCATACTTCTTACGATATCTTTTAAGGTTCAGTTTCGTCTCTCAGCTACACCATTTTGACTAGGAGTTCCTAGCATGGTGTATTGAGGAACGATCCTACATTCAATAAAAAATTTGGCTAAGGGTCCGACACATTGTTCACCTGATCCATCATATCTACCGTAGTATTCACCTCTACGGTCAGATTTGACAGCCTTAATTTTGTTGCCTAATTGATTTTCAACTTCGGTTTTGAAATTCTTGAACACATCTATAGATTGAGACTTCTCATGAATTAAATAAAGATAGCCAAACCTGGAATAGTTATCTATGAAAGTGATAAAATATTGTTGTCCATTCCAGGAAACTGTAGGGAATGAATCACAAATATCCGTATTTATCAATTCTAAGACACTATTACTCATATTAGCACCTTTATTTTTAAAATTTGTTTGTTTTTCCTTAATGCACTCAATGCAGACTTCAAAATCTGACAAATCTAAGGGATCAAGAATTCCTTCTGACACAAGTCTTTGAATCATTTATTTAGAAATATGTCCTAAATGCTTGTGCCATAATATTAATGAATTCTCATTTGTTAATATGCGCTTAATACCAACATTACTGGTATGCAAGGATTCGTTTTCTTTAGAGGCAATCATATCTAGTTTATATAAATTATCAATTAAAGAACCGGTACCAGACAAATTTGGATTTTGAAAAAAAAAACTAAACTTTCTATTTCCAAATGAACAAGAAAAACCTGATTTGTCTAAACATGAAATAGAAACCAAATTCTGTCTAAAAGACGATGCATAAAAAGTCTCATCCAAATCCAAATTACAACCAGATTTCAATTGTAATCTAAATAAACAAACTGCCTCCACAAGAGCTCTTTCACCATTTCTTACATAGATGAATCTTTCAGCATCAGTTGGCATTCGGCTCCTTATGCACCCCTGCATAGAAACACTTATGTGAGTAGTTGCACATGTATCTATCTGCCAAGTGTTATTAGGTACTAAGGCCAAATTAACTTCTAAACAAACGAAGTTTAGAAGTTTACCCTTTCTTCTCACGCCAGGTCACATACTTAGCGTATTTTATGCAGTCTTTCTTCACATGACCAGCTTTATGGCAAAAGAAATAAGTTATACCTTTATCTTTTTTCTGTTGTCCCTTGTGGTGTGAATTTTCAGACCCTGCAGTTTCCTTTTCCTTTAATGTTCTTCTTTCTTTTCTTGCTGGAGCTGGGGTCCTGATAAGTTGTTGCTAAATGAGCACTTTCAACATTTTCATGATTAAGTCTCTCTTCCTCTTGGACACATTAAGCAATCAGCTCATTCAAAGTCTATTTCTTCTTTTGAGTATTGTAACTGATTTTGAAAGGACTGAATTGTGTAGGAAGAGAGATCAAGACGAAGTGCACCAAAATGTCTTCTAGCAATTCTAGCTTGAATGCATTTAGTCTTGTCACAAGGTTTGACATCTTTATGATGTACTCTCTTATATTTCCCTTCCCCTTGTACCGCATTGAGACAAGCTTAGTCAAGATGGTGCTTGTCTCGACCTTTTGGTTTGCAGCGAATCGGTATCCGGAATCAATTGCTTCATAATTATTAGACTCATACAGTTTGTTCGCTCCCACTTTTCATATACAACCTTTTGCTCAGCGGTACTATCGCTGGTCAAAGGTGCGGGGCAATCGACCCTCAATACATAGTCTAATTCCATGCACCCAAACACAATCATAACATGATCTTACCATTTCTTGAAATTCGTGCTGTTAAGCACGGCAATGCTGTTGATGTTAGCAGAAATCGATGTTGCTATAAACAAGAACAAAAGTTCACAATTAGTAACAACTCATGTATATATGAATTAAAACAAAACTGTATACATATACACATGCATGTGGGCCCATAACAAGATACCTAGCACAACATTAATATTTAGTTTTTGGACAGAAATATCAATTTGTAAGTGGTATCTCAAATATAGTTCATGAATATTGACAACTCAACCTACCAAATAATATGCCTTTCTTTGGACCGACACATTATTCGCATGGCAACCTTTATTTGTCACATATTCACAACTATTTTAATCTATTAACAATGCAAAAATAACCTTCCTTTGGGCCGATTATTTTCACATATTAATAGCATGTTTACATGTCTTAAAATAAATAAATTTACATATTAGAGATTGCTTTGGCAACATAATACTTCAATTCATTCACCAAAAACATTAAACATAAAATTCGGAACAAAATCCTTAAAAAAAAAATTTCTTAACCGACGCCACGACACCAGCAATCTACCCAAAGGACAGATTGTTGGCGCTGAGGAAATACCAAATTGCTATGTTTGCAATTGGCAAGCGGTCAATTTACTATAGAAACGGAATTACAATAAGATCAGTAATGCATCTTTGATTTGTTTCTTGCAAATTACAATTTGTATCCTTCTTTTGTCTTTTGTGCTTTTGGCCTTTAGCTAAGCAAAATGATTTTTTTTGCATCAGCTATGAGATCACTCCACTACTAAGTTTCCATGCATTTTATAATTGAAAGGTAATGAGTGGAAGATCAAGAACTTGCACAGAACATGTGGAGATGCATATAATGACAAGAATATGCACAGAATATGTGGAGACACATAATGACAAGAATATGCACAGAAAATGCGATCACTATTAACTTTTCTACCCAATCCACTTGTTATATTTGGAAAAATAAAAACTGTGTAAATCGTTTTAACATTACGCATTAAGCCACAAAACAAAACCCAAAGCCAGCGCCGCAGCGCTGGTTCAATAAACAACAATTGAATCAATTGCAAAAATCACTAAAATTGAATATTTTTATACTAAAAAAAAATCATATTTTGAGATGCAATTCACATAGTAATTATAAAATCTCATCAACAAACATGGATTTATAGCAATATTTTTTTCAAAACAAATTTCTGCCCTAAACATACTTTATGGGAAAAAATTCAAGAAACTCAATTTTCACATGAATCTCAACAATTTAACATGAAAGACTCTGATACCACTTGTTATATTAATCTTGATAATAATACACAAATAATCAACGATACAGCCAAGATCTTTTCATATTAAACTTGTCAAGAATTCATATATATATATATATATATATATATATATATATATATATATATATTGAGAAGATGAGTTAGAAACAAACCGGAATCCATTGCAAGCAAGCCTTCTTGGGTTGATCTTCTAAGACTACAGGGAGAACCACCTTTGGTATGGGAACCAATTAGCTCAATGTTAGAGGGGAGGGAGAAGAACTGTCTGTTTCAATAAAATTTAACGCACGTTAAACATCCTCATGTGATGTCTATTTATTGCCCTGTGCCTTAGGGACCATAACTCTAACAGTTACCTCACACATGTGCATTAGGTCTTTGGCCCATTAACAAAGACCCATATCACATCGGGCTTCTACACATAAGGTTGCTCATACTAAAGAACATTGATGCTTTAGAGGCCCATAAAAATTATATCACTTAATTGGGTCTTTTATTAGATAACGGGTTTGCATGTACAATGTTATAACATATCTTAACCCAAAATTCCAACAGTGTGTTGTGGCATCTAAGGCTACAAAGAAACTCTCTCAATAATATTAACATCATCGACAAGGAATTATAGTCTTTTTTATTATTATGAATATATTCATTTCATGCTCCTATGAACTCTCCCTTTTAAGAACTTCATTCTGCTTCATATGCTGTTAGTTGGCTTTGCTAATAGTTTCCACAAATTTGGACCAATCTCTTCATTAACAGTTGTAGGATCTATAATATTTTCCAGCTTTTAATCTTTTTCATCAATATATCTTAGCTACACATATTTTTTGCTTTCTGTTTGATAGTTGACTGGCATCTATGTTGCATAATATTTATACTTTGATTTTTATCAGAAAATGGCGAGTATAGTGCTTTTCCTGTTGTGAAATGGTATAAATTTGTTTGAACTTTCTAGTGTGCTTCAAAAATTGACTTACTAGTAAAATTCCATTCATTAATCATGTAAAGGTCAGTATATTTTCGATTATTCTTTTGTAACATTAACAATAGTGTGATTATTTATGTTGTGTAATGTGTATTGAGTATTCAACTTCTTAATTCACCATCCTTGCAAATTTATACCATTAGAACAATATTCTGCAATGTTGATCCACATATCTGATGTTGCTTCCGAGTCCAAAGCTGTGGATTATGGCAGAGTTGATTTCCTGTTGCAATATTATGTTTTTCACTTCATCACACTAAGGTTAGCATTGTCTATGTGCTCTTTGGTATGCAGCTTTGGTAATGCCTTAAACGTCGTGCATGCCTGTACCCAATTCACTATTTGACGCAAGTTAAATGTTGCTAAACTTCAGTTGTGGATTTAAATTTCGGTTCTCTTGTTAGTGTGCTGTGGCATCTAAGGCTACAAAGAAACTCTCAGAGTAATATTAACATCATCGACAAGGAATTATAGTCTTTTTTATTATTATGAATATATTCATTTCATGCTCCAATGAACTCTCCCTTTTAAGAACTTCATTCTGCTTCATATGCTGTTAGCTGGCTTTGCTAATAGTTTCCAAAAATTTGGACAAATATCTTCATTAACGGTTGTGGGATCTATAATATTTTCCAGCTTTTAATCTTTTTCGTCAGTATATCTTAGCTACACATATTTTTTGCTTGCTGTTTAACAGTTGACTGGCATCTATGTTGCATAATATCTATACTTTGATTTTTATCAGAAAATGGCGAGTATAGTGCTTTTCCTGTTGTGAAATGGTATAAATTTGTTTGAACTTTCTAGTGTGCTTCAAAAATTGACTTACTAGTAAAATTCCATTAATTAATCATGTAAAGGTCACTATATTTCCGATTAATCTTTTGTAACATTAACAATAGTGTGATTATTTATGTTGTGTAATGTGTATTGAGTATTCCACTTCTTAATTCACCATCCTTGCAAATTTATACCATTAGAACAATATTCTGCAATGTTGATCCACATATCTGATGTTGCTTCCGAGTCCAAAGCTGTGGATTATGGCAGAGTTGATTTCCTGCTGCAATATTATGTTTATCACTTCATCATGCTAAGGTTAGCATTGTCTATGTGCTCTTTGGTATGCAGCTTTGGTAATGCCTTAAACGTCGTGCTTGCCTGTACCCAATCACTATTTGACACAAGTTAAATGTTGCTAAACTTCAGTTGTGGATTTAAATTTCAGTTCTCTTGTTAGTGTGCTGTGGCATATAAGGCTACAAAGAAACTCTCAGTAATATTAACATCATCGACAAGGGATTATAACCTTTTTTTAATTATTATGAATATATTCATTTCATGCTCCTATGAACTCTCCCTTTTAAAAACTTCGTTCTGCTTCATATGCTGTTAGTTGGCTTTGCTAATAGTTTCCACAAATTTGGACCAATCTCTTCATTAACAGTTGTGGGATCTATAATACTTTCCATCTTTTAATCTTTTTCATCAATATATCTCAGCTACACAAATTTTTTGCTTGCTGTTTAATAGTTGACTGGCATCTATGTTGCGTAATATTTATACTTTGATTTTTATCAGAAAATGACGAGTATAGTGCTTTTCATGTTGTGAAATGGCATAGATTTGTTTGAACTTTCTATTCCCAGGCATAAATTTTTTGCTTTTATTTTATTTTTTTGCATGGGTGGCTGTGCAGGACACGTTGGTCATCAAAGTGAGACAAAAATTTTGTTTACAGTACCACGTGTTCTATGCAGAGAGAAGATGAGACTAGATATCATCTTTTATTAATGCAATATTCTAGAAAAAATTGTAAGCATACTCTTTTGTGTTTTTACTGCAGATTAGAGCTGAAAAAAATTGGAATAGAGAATTTGAATGGGTGCAGGAGTTTGTTGGCTGTTAGGCAGCTCACATATGTCACCGGTGAAGGGAAACAAACACCAGAGCAGAGTTCATGAGAATGATTTTAGAGATGGGATTTCTAAAGTTGTCAAGACAGATTTAAGTTGTCTGGGATTGCTAAAGTTGCAAATACTGATTGTAACAAAAAGCACAGTCAAGATTGGGGTCTTAGCCTTTCAGTGCCAGCAAAGTAGCAAATCTGGCTGGTTAGGTTAGACTGGTAGAACTGATTTATTCTTGTTTTATAGTTGTGGTATATATTTTCTTTTTCTTTACTAAAATTTCATTACTTAAAGAAAGGGTTTATAACTTTGTGAAATTCATAATGTCTCGATATCCCTTCAGCAGTTTGAGTTGCACTTTTTATTTCTACCTATTAGATTGGAATGAGGAGAATGGGGGAAAATAAATGGATGACCACGTGAACCGTTTCGGGAGTTTTTCTTTCTACAAGATTTAGAAGAGTGTTTTATCACTTCATTTCCCTCAAAACCCTAAATTAGTATCACCAAAATATTTATAAAACTTTATGCAATAATAATTCATGCCCAAAAAATTCAAACACTCAAATTATTAATAATCCATCATCAAATAACAAAATAAAATCGCCCAAAAATTATCAACCACAATACCAAAAAAATCTATATTTCTTATTTGGTTGCACAACAACAATGCCTAGCAAGGATTGTGCCTAGTAACGTGGCAATGATGTTTAACAACAATAGGCATTTTTAGTGTGTTTAGCGAGAGAGAGAAAAATGAGAGGAAAGAAAAATAAAAATAGTATTTTCTTTCATAATAATAGAAAACTACGAGAAAAGAACGTAATTTTCTTTGTTTAGTAGTAAGGTAGAAAAATGAGAGGAATGAAAAATGTTAATAGAATTATTTTTACCATTATATCCTTTCTAATATTAATATATATTAATGTAAAAGATTAAATGAGAATTAATTGGTAAATTGATGATCTCATTTTTTTCTTTCCTATTTTCCATTTTTCGATTTTTACAATTTCAGAGGATTATGATTTGTACACGTAAGAGGTAAAAGCTAATTATCTTAATTTTTTTCTTCATTTTTCTCTTATACTAAACAAGAGAAAAGTTCATTCTACACATTTTTCTTTTCTACTAAATGCATTTGTTCTTTTCTACTAAATGCATTTGTTTGTTAATGGATCCCTCAATGGCACTACATCTAAATCAATCAAATGTGATGATATTAAATTCAATTGTTTTTCATCTCTTTATGAAACTTAATAGTCTGACTGAATCAGACCTAAAATTAAGTCTTAATACTATTCAAATAGTATTTTAAACAAAAATACTATTGTTTATCAAAATCTCACAAATACACTGAATCCTAATTTTATCTTAACTCATAAGATCCATCGTCATCTCTCCTTATCCTTCGCACCTCCCACTCTCTGCAACTCGCGATTCAGCCCTCCCCACCCCAAGTCGTTCTCTCAGCCGTAGTGCAACAACTTTCAACACCTATCGTCAGTTCCGATTTGCCCAAGGTAAGCTTCATACATTTCTCTCTTTATGTTTCTCTTTTTTTATCTATGGTTCCGATCTACCTGAAGTGACCTAAAAGTTGATTAATTTTATCTTCATTTCATTGTTTTTTGTTGTAATTTGGAGTATTTGGTGTAAATAATATCATGGGTACCAAAAAAATCCGAGACGTTGAGGCATGATTTTGTTCATATTCCAAAGGTGTAGATTCATAATGAAATTGTAAAACTTGATATGCTTAAAAGAGAGACAAAACTAAAATTGAGAATAAATGTTCGCTATTATCATTATGTTCTTGTTTTAGGCCTCAGCATCATGTGTTAATAAAAGTGATCTTCAAGATGCTTCAATGAAAGTGATGAGTTATTGACCCACTATATTAGTAACTGCCTTATGCTTTTGTATGATTAAGAAGTCGAATTTACTTCTGTTTTGTTTGACAGTCTTGTGATTTTGTAACATATTTTGATTCCCATATACTGTGGGACAATTATTCAGGGCTCCTGGTAGTGACGATGCATCATTATTAATTATCCAATGGTGACTCTCTTGTTGATTCTTTTCACCCTTTAGAAGTTAAAACGAGCTTCTTGTGTGTGATGTTGACACTCAATTGTGAAAGCCTTCCTTGCTTTATATTATATATAGGAAATCTTCGTGTTTTATTTTTTTTCCTGTCTTACAGATATAGCTTACACATCATATGATGGCAAGTTGGAATCTTTTTTTATTTTTCTAGAGAATTATTGTTTAAGAATAGATCATGAAACTTGATGATCTAAGCATTGAGCAAAGCTTGAAAGGATCTGCTTGTTATGGTTCCACTCGTTATATAAAATGTTCATGTACTAGTTATCTAAGTTAGGATAATGACACCACTTGAGTGTCTTTGTTGCTTGTTAGGAATATATGGAGTAACAAATATTTAACTAAGTGCAGCTAGCAGCAGAGAGTAGGTCATTTTCATATATTTTGGAAGTTACTAAGAATAGGTTGATGCTTATTCCTGCTGAGGACAGCACGACTTTTGTTCATGGGAGTTTGAGTTCCATACTTGGGTGTTCTTCTTATTAGGTGAAAAACAAATTAATTATGGAAAAACTACAGCCATGTTACGGAGGAGCCCAAGTTGTTTTAAATCTCCAACCCAACTTTGATTTCTATTGCATATCATTCTCTTTTTGGCCCCATGATGATCTGATTCTCCTTGAACTTGATGAGAAACTTGTGCCAGATGTCCTCCATCAAAGGTAAGCGATTACTTTGATTTAACATATTTTGTTTAGTTTCTCTGATATGCTGACTGTTTGTCATGTTTTCGATTTATTTAAGGTTGTTTTTCTTTTCCAGGGTAACCTTAAGAGGGCAGCCTGATCAAGATGCAGTTCTTTGCACTAAGTCCAAAACTTATACCATTAAGTTTGTTGGAAATTCTAATTCTGTATTCCTTATACCTCCATCAGATCATCCTGCAGTTTATGAAAAATCGCAAGATTGGGATGAGAAAGATCGTAACCAGCTAGTTGCATCTGTCATCGAAGTTTCACCTGGTAACTTGGAGCTTGTTGAGGTTGCCACAATTGAGAAGCTCAAGATGCTCCTCTTGGAGAACACTTACTGCCCTGATGAGGCAATAGAGATAGAGGGTTTAGAGGAGATGGAGAGAAGTAAATCAAGATTGTACAAATGGGATGATATTGGGTTAGAAATGTAACAATTTCAAATGCTATTATGATTCTAGATCTGTCCATCTGTTGATGCCGTTTGCTGTCGGTGCTAACATGGCTAGGGAGTTGGTGCAGGCTGGGCTCTGCGTGATGACGTGGTCTAGGTGAGGACTTGGCCTGGGAGACGGCTCGGCCTGGGTCCTGCACAAGTGACAAGAATAAACTGAAGGCCCTCGGAAGGAGGGGAGGGGGAGACCTCCGAAGGCGCTCCGATGCTTAAGTTAGCAAATATTTAGGAAAGGAGTCGTGGGTTTGAAAGAGGAACCAAAGACTCTCAGAAAATCAAGTGAAGTGTGTGTCAATCTAAATCTCTATCTCTCTATTGAGTCCATACCTTAGCCTATTTATAGTCGTCTGCCAGTGGGGAGGGTATGATTACAAGCCCAGGAGAGGGGGCGCCGTAGGGCGGCCGTAGAGTGGCTGCAGGGCTAGGGATTGCAGGACGGTCGACGGCTGTAGGGTGGCTGGCGGCCATAGGGTGGCTTACGGCTATAGGGTGGTTGCAGGGCTAGGGGTTGTGGAGTGGCTAGCGATGGTAGGGGAGGTCCAGGTGGGGGCCTGCCGGGCCATCCCTCGCGGTCTTGAGGATTTTTGCTGGGCCGGGGAAGTTTATCGGGCCAGTTGGGTTGGATTACCCTGTCGGGCCTAAACGTATTTGGGTCGTAGGTTTTAACCTGGTTTAGAGCTCATTTGGGCCGGAACACATCTGCTGGGATTTTGGGACCGTAGTATTTTGGGCCGCATCACAGGCTCCCCACTTCCTTGAGTTCGTTCACGTGCTTAAGGAAGTACTGAGGGTTATACCGAGATGGGAGTTAAGGAGCATGACTCGCTCATGGGAACTCGGATTGTCAATTTTTGGGAGATGAGGGGTCGTCTGGGGAACTGAACAGTTTTTTGCGAATTTCCTGGTCAAACTTGCTTTCAATTAGCAACCGTTTGGAAGCCGCATCGTTATCTTCGAAAGGTGAAATGTCGTCTGGAGAGGCGAAGAGTCTCCTCGAAACCGTGTAACCGCATTTAATTTGTATCGTTGGTCGTGTTTTCCCATCTTATAAATAGGGCCTTTTGTCATCTTTTGTTTCAAGCAAAACGAGTCTGGTTTCTGAGATGAGGAGAGAAAAGCACTTCTTGAGGCTAGGAATCACGACCTCTTTGGTGTGAGACTGGTCCGGGTTTCTTCCTGACTCCGAGTGGGGACACGGGCTTCTTCTAGACTCCGAGTGGAGTGGAGAGAGGAGAGTGTCATGTCTCTGGATGGAGGGACCCCTCATGCCCCGGCTTGCTAGGAACAGAAGAAGAAGAGGGGAGGGGCTGCTTGCTCTTGAGAAGTTGAGAGTAAGGCTGCAACCGCTCTTCTGGTGGCAGCAAGATTAGGGGGAATGACGCCGTCCCCGTCTTGCAGTTCCTAGAGCGGGAAAGTGGGGGGGCCTCCTGAACCTGGGGCTGATCATAGCGGGTGATTTTCAGCCTCAGGTTCGACCCAGGGGCTTTTCAGGCTTGTGCCAGGAGCTTTTCAGCCTGAAGGGGGAGGATAAGCTGGTAACCGGCGCTGCTTGGGGGTCCTGGTGTTTTTATTTTTTCTTGTACTCCGAGGCCGTTAAGGTCCTCTTTTACTTGTACTACGAGGTCGTTAGTCTGTAACCAATTGTAATCTTTTTGGTTAATGAAATGTAATTTCTTGCTATTTTGGTCAATGAAATCCTTCCCTTTGACATTTGTATGAATTTGATGGCAAATTTATCGAACTGAGAGGGGGTCCAAAGCCCCCGTACTTGGAGATTCGACCGAGCATTGACGAGGCTCGGATTTCCTGGAGAAATTTGTCGAGCGTGACCAAAGCAGCTCATACGCTCAGACTTATTTGGAGATTCGACCGAGCGTTGACAGGGCTCGATTTCCTGGAGAAATTTACCGAGCGTGAGTAGAGCAGCTCATACGCTCAGACTTATTTGGAGATTCGACCGAGCGTTGACGAGGCTCGGATTTCCTGGAGAAATTTACCGAGCGTGAGCAGAGCAGCTCATACGCTCGAACTTATTTGGAGATTCGACCGAGCGTTTACGGGGCTCTGATTTCCTGGAGAAATTTGCCGAGCGTGACTAAAGTAGCTCATACGCTCGGACTTTTTTGGAGATTCGACCGAGTGTTGATGGGGCTCGGATTTCCTGGATAAATTTACCGAGCGTGAGCAGAGCAGCTGAAACGCTCGGACTTATTTGGAGATTCGACTGAGCGTTGACGGGGCTCGGATTTCCTGGAGAAATTTGCAGAGTGTGAGCAGAGCAGCTCATACGCTCGGACTTATTTGGAGATTCGACCGAGCGTTGACTGGGCTCGGATTTCCTGGAGAAATTTGCCGAGTGTGAGCAGAGCAGCTCATACGCTCGGACTTATTTGGAGATTCGACCGAGCGTTGACGAGGCTCGAATTTCCTGGAGAAATTTACCGAGCGTGAGCAGAGCAGCTCATACGCTCGGACTTATTTGGAGATTCAATCAAGCCTTTACGGGGCTCAGATTTTCTGGAGAAATTTACCGAGCGTGAGCAGAGCAGCTCATACGCTTGGACTTATTTGGATATTCGATCGAGCGCTGACGAGACTCGAATTTTCTGGAGAAATTTACCGAGCGTGAGCAGAGCAGCTCATACACTAGGACTTATTTGGAGATTCGATCGAGCGTTTACAGGGCTCGGATTTCCTGGAGAAATTTACCGAGCGTGAGCAGAACAGCTCATACACTCGGACTTTTTTGGAGATTCGACCGAGCGTTGATGGGGCTCGGATTTCCTGGAGAAATTTACCGAGCGTGAGCAGAGCAGCTCATACGTTCGGAATTATTTGGAGATTCGACCAAACGTTGATGGGGCTCGGATTTCCTGGAGAAATTTACTGAGCGTGAGCAGAACAGCTTATACGCTCGGACTTATTTGGAAATTCGACCGAGCGTTGACGGGGCTCAGATTTCCGGGAGAAATTTGTCGAGCGTGAGCAGAGCAGCTCATACGCTCAGACTTATTTAGAGATTCGGCCGAGCATTGACGGGGCTCGGATTTCCTGGAAAAATTTACCAAGCTTTACTTTTGTGCTGCAGCCCTTCTGCGCGCAATGGCTTTTAATCATATTAAGTCTGCTAGATGGTCGTGACCTCCTTCTTCGCGCGTGGGCTTTTTAGCCCATTTTTAGTCCACTAGGTAGTTGCGACAAATGACGACGTTTGATAAGAAATGGCGATGTGTCAGTTTTAGTAGAGGTCGTGCTCTAGCGACAGCTAGAACCTAGGTCATTGGAAACGGTGCCTGGGAACTTGAAACGACCCCTAGGAAACAGCAAAGGGCGTGTCCGTTCGTCTGACGCGTGATTTGACATTCCTCGTTTCTGCTGCCATAACCCTTACAGAAAGGGGTACCCCCTTCCTTCAGTTTTCACTTTGCATTCTTGAGAGGTTTTGAGGGTTTTAGTTCATCTAGAGAGTTTGAGAGCGCTCGGCATTGCTTAGGAGTTTTTTTACAAAGTTTTCCTTCCTTCCTCGGTGAGTAATGTCTGTTAGTAGTGAGTCTAGCGGAGCCCTGTCCAGGGAGCTGGGGGAAGCAATGGGTGTTTCTTCTAGCGAAGGGGTTACTTCTCGTGAAGTGGCTTCTGGGGGTAGAGGTTGGGCCCTAGTTCTGTACGCGAGAGAAAGAGGGGAGGGCTAGGGGTCCGAATCATCAGGGGGAGATGAGGACCAGGCGCTCACATCTATTAGAGACGAGACCCGGGATACCGAGAGAGAGGAATGGGTGTTCGAAGCGAACACCAT
This sequence comes from Bretschneidera sinensis, assembly GCA_023935145.1. Classification (NCBI taxonomy): domain Eukaryota; kingdom Viridiplantae; phylum Streptophyta; class Magnoliopsida; order Brassicales; family Akaniaceae; genus Bretschneidera; species Bretschneidera sinensis. Next base: position 88,671,497 of record CM043698.1, read on the forward strand.
TCCTAGCACTGTGGCGGGATCTAACCTTCTAAGGATGAAGGTTAAGTACAGGATCCCCATGGATTTTAATATGAGGGTCCCCGAGAGTGGAGAGAGGGCTTGCGATGTCTTGTCCAGCCGGTAACCGTATGAGTTGTGCCTCTACGAACATCAGCTTAAGGCAGGGCTCAGGCTCCCTCTAAACGCATTCTTCTGCTCAATACTTAGATATTTTGGTATTGCATTAAGCCAGCTGGTGCCCAATTCGGTTCGACTGATTCTGGCATTCATTGCTATGTGCCAGGAGGTAGGGGGTGATGAACATTAACGTGTTCAAAGCCCATTTTCAGCTAGCCCGGTTAGGTCACTCGGGCTGGGTCATCGTTAGTTCGAGGCGGGGGAAGAGTGCTCTAAAGGAGAAGCCTTTCTCCATTAAGGGATAGAAGAGGGGCTTCTTCTTTGTCCAGTCTGCTGAAAGTTTTGACATCCCTCTCACTTGGGGCCTGGAACGTGTTGGCAAATGCAAAAGGCCACACCTCTCCCCTCATGAGGAGTAAACACTGAGGGCAATGCTGGTCGCGCCCTTAGAGATCGATGTTCTTGATGATAATGAGGAACTTCACAGGCGCGGCCTATGTCCTCCTCGCCTTCCCTCGCACCTCTTTCACGGTAGTCGCTGGCTCATCGACTTATAGGAATTTTCATTTACTTTCTCCCAAGTTTTTAATGCTTATCTTTTTGTGCAGACATAGAGATGGTGGCGATGGCTAAGGAACTGGCTCGTGAGAAGAAGAGAGCAGCCGAAGCTAGTGGTTCTGGACAGAAGAAGAGAGCCAAGGTTCCGGTCGTGGCCCCGATCCCTGTTGATAGCCCTCCAAGGCCTCTGATGGCCCCTACTCTTTTAGTGGCTCCCTTGCCTCAGGAAGGATCTGAGATGGCCCCTCTCTTTACCCCTCGGTGGGCTCTGAGGCTGGATGACTCGGTGTTTGCTAGTACCAAGGTCACTCGAGATCACCTGGTGCTAGGGATCCCCCCTCCCCGTGATAGGGTGGAGATTTCGTCGAAACCTTTGGAGTTGTTCTGCTTAGCGTCGAAGGTTGCTTCTTCTCAGGCCGGGGTTCTTCATGGGATGCTTTCCCGGCGTGCCCTAGAGATGGCAGACCGCTTGGCCAAGACCGAGCTTAAGCTGATAGAGTCTGAAGACATCGCCCATGATCTGACCATTTCCCTCGAGACATCGGAGAGGGAGAGGGAGAAGGAGAGGGCAGAGGTAATTTTTGACAGGGACCATCACCGTCGAACAGCGGACGTCCTGAAGGAGAAGCTAGAGAAAGTTCGGCGTCGCTCTACGGAGAATGAGGCTTCCTTGATGAAGGAAGGGGCAATCCAGTTCCTTGAAGGTTTCGATGAAGCTAAGATGAGGGTTATGCTTCTTTTCCCGAGGTTGGATTTCTCGGGTCTTGATCTGGCAGCTGACTCTGAGGGTTCTGGTGCGGACTCTTCAGGGGGAGGAGAGGGTGCAGCTATTCAGGCTGGGGGTCCAGAGGGCCTAGGTGAAGCCCTACCTGCCCAAGGTGACGATGTCGGGGAGGTGCAAGCTGGATGGGAGAGCGAGGTTCAGTCCTTGGGTGACTGTGAGGCTCTCGAGGCCTCGATTGCTCCAAAATAGTCTCCTGTTTGTATCCAAGACCAATAGTGCCCCCCTTTTGTACTCCTCTTTTTCTACAAATGAAGTAAAGGAGTTTTGGAATCTCAAATTTTTATTAATCTTTGTGCTTTTAAATTTTATTGATAAAATCTACGAAGGTTCTCCGCATTCCAAGTGCGGGGAACGGGCTTCCCTTCCATGTCCTCAAGCTCATAGGTGGCTATCCTGCAGATTCTTCGAACCCTGTAAGGGCCTTCCCAATTCGAGACCAGCTTTTCCGTGTGTCGAGGGCGTGAGACTTTACTCTTCCGGAGGACGAGATCATTAAGCTTGAAGTATTTGGGCCGTACCCGGGAGTTATAGTACCGAGCGGCCCTTTGCTGGTAGGTTGCAAGGCGAATTTGAGCTTTGTCCCTGGCTTCTCCAACTAGGTCCAAGCTCATCTTTAACCCTTCTTCGTTATTGCTCAGCTCAAAGCACTGTACTCGGAGTGATAGGACCCCGATTTCGAGAGGAATGACGGCCTCTGACCCGTACGCCATGAAGAATGGGGTTTCGCCTTTTGGCGTTCGGATCGTTGTCCGATAAGCCCAAAGGATGTGGTAGAGCTGTTCTACCCACCGGTTGTCTGCCTCATTGAGTTTTCTTTTGATTCCTTGGAGGAGCATCCTATTGGTTACTTCAGCCTGGCCATTGGCTTGTGGGTACCCCACAGAGGAGAACCGATGGTCGATGTGGAGGTCGTCGTAGAATGTCTTGAATCGAGAGCTGTTAAACTGCTTTCCATTGTCGGTGATTAGTACTCGAGGGATCCCGAATCGGCATACTATCGATTTCCAGACAAAGTTTCGAGTTTGGTGATCTGTAATGCTAGCCAACGGCTTGGCTTCGACCCATTTGGTGAAATAATCAATGGCCACGATAAGGTGCTTCTTCTGCCCGACGGCTGTAGGAAACAGGCCTAGAAGATCCATCCCCCACATGGCGAAGGGGAGAGGGCTGGAGATGGATACGAGAGGGTTAGCGGGGCGGTGTGTTATTGGGGACCATCGCTGACAATTCTCGCATTTTTTGACCAGATCCGCTGCGTCATCCTTGACCGTGGGCCAATAATACCCCTGGCGTAGGACCTTAAAGGCTAAGGTCTGAGCCCCCAAGTGGTTCCCGCAGATCCCTTCGTGGATTTCTCAGAGAGCATAATCGGCCTCTCTGGGACCGAGGCATCGCAGGTATGGCGTAGTTAGACCCCTTTTATATAACTACCCTTCCATAAGGGTGTAACGCGACGCACGGGAGATCAACTTCCTGGCTTGGTCCTTGGATTTCGGTACAGTGCCGTCTTTCAGATACTTGAGGATTGGGTCTATCTACGAGGGTCCCTCTTCTACTGACAGGACCGGGGCTTCGTCTATGCTTGGGGCAGGGAGAATTTCCTGATAGATAGCTTGACTGAGTACCAGTTGTTGGGAGGAAGCCAGATTAGCAAGGGCATCTGCCTTAGAGTTTTCAGTTCGGGGAATCCGAAATGTTTTGAACATGGTAGCTGACTCCTTCACTTTTAAGAGATATTAGGAGAGCTTCTCGCCCTTGGCCTCGAATTCTCCCAGTACCTGACTTACCACCAACTGAGAGTCGTTGAATACCTCCAGTGCTTCTACGGCCAGTGCCCTGGCTAATCTTAGTCCAGCCATAAGGGCTTCATATTCTGCTTCGTTATTGGAGGCCTTGAATCTGATCTTCAATGTATATTCAATGGTGAAGCCTTTAGGACTGTAAAGGATGAGTCCTGCCCCGCTCCCCTGCGAATTTGAGGACTCATCCACATGGAGACTCCATCCTAGAGGGGAATCGTTGTTTAGAGGTGCTTCAGGTTCGTCCAGAATTATGGGCAAGGTCGTTTCCACGATGAAGTCGGCCAGGGCCTGGGCTTTGATGGATTACCTAGGTTGGTAGCGGATATCAAACTCCCCTAGCTCGACTGCCCATTTTACCATTCTTCCTGAAGTACTCGGATTGTGAAAGACCTGCCTCAAGGGTTGGTCCGTCAAAAGGAGGATAGTGTGGGCTTGAAAATAAGGCCGAAGCTTTCGAGCAACTATTATCAGAGCCTAGGCCATCTTTTCAATGGGAGGGTACCTTGTCTCGGCCTCATGGAGAATTCGGTTGACGTAGTAGATGGGTTTTTGGATACCCGCCTCTTCTCGTACCAGAACAGAGGCCACAGTGCTTGGTCCGGCGGATAGGTAAAGGAAGAGTTCTTCGTCTGGGAGTGGCTTGGTCAAAAGGGGTGGCGAACTTAGGTACTTCTTCGAGTCTTAAAACTCCTCTTGGCAGCTTTCGGACCAAGCGAAGTCTTTCATCTTTTTGATAGCTTGGAAGAAAGGGAGGCACTTTTCTGCCGATTTAGACATGAAACGGCTCAGGGCTGCGATTCGTCCAGTGAGTCGCTGGACCTCTTTCACTGACTTGGGGGGGGCCATATTGAGGATAGCCTATATCTTCTTCGTGTTGACCTTTATCCCTCTCTGAGTGACCATGAATCCCAAGAACTTACCCCCGGTTATCCCAAAAGCACACTTGGATGGATTCAACCTTATATTATGCTTGCGCAGGACCCCGAAGGCTTCTTCCAGATCGGAGTGATGGTTTCGTGCCTCGGGGCTTTTGACCAGCATGTCATCCACATAGACTTCCATATTCTTCCCGATCTGCCTTTTGAAAATTTTGTTCACTAACCTCTGGTAGGTTGCCCCAACATTCTTCAGCCCGAAGGGCATTACCTTGTAGCAGTATAACCCTCGCTCGGTGACGAAGGTGGTCTTTTCTTGGTTAGACTCATGCATGAAAATCTGATTATAACCAGAATAGGTGTCCATGAAAGAGAAGAGTTCATGCCCAAATGTAGCATCCACCATTTAATCGATCCGGGGGAGAGAGAAGCTGTCCTTGGGGCAAGCTTTGTTTAAGTTGGTGAAATCAATGTAGATACGCCACTTTTCGCTGGCTTTCTTGACCATTACCACATTAGATACCCACTCGGGGTATCTTGCCTCTCTAATGAAACCGGCTTCCAACAGCTTGTCTACCTCGGCGTTGATGGCCACCTGACGCTCGGAGGCAAAGGTCCTCTTCTTCTAAATAACTGGCTTGTATTCAGGGTCTACGTTCAGGTAGTGCTCAATGGTTTCACGGTGGACCCCTGGCATGTCTGATGCTGACCAGGCAAACAGATCTTGGTTCATTAGGAGGAGGTGAATGAGTTCTGCCCTGGCCTTCTTTGAGAGATTTGCTCCTATCTGTATGGTTCGGGTAGGGTCTTCCCCTAAGAGCACAGTGGTTAGTTCCTCTGCGGGTCAGCCTCTAGGTGTCTTCACCTCATCTCACAGATCCTCTACTTCAAGTGGTAAGGCCTCGATCTTTTTTTCTTCTCTGATAGCACTCAGGTAGCAGGACCGGGAGACTCTCTGATCCCATTTCATCACCCCTACACCTTTGCTAGTGGGGAACTTGACCTTCAGGTGATAGGTGGAGACGATGGCTTTTAGTTTGTTGAGGGTGGGCCGTCCGATTATCATGTTGTATGAGGAGGGTTGTTTTACCACTAGGAACGTGGCCCGTAAGTAGCTGTTCTTGGCACTGTCTCGACGGTTACTGGGAGGACTATGCTTTATTTTGGGAAGAATGAGGATCCCCCGAAGCCGTAGAGGGGGCAGGGGTAGGCTCTAGATGTCCCTACTTCAGTTCCATGCGCTGGTAGGCATCATGAAACAGTATGTCAACGGAGCTCTCATTATCGCTCAGGACCCGCCGTATCTTGCAGTTGGCTACTAGGAGTGAGACTACTACAGCGTCATCATGAGGAGTCTGCACGTCCTCCAGGTTGTCTTCTGTGAAGGAGATCGCCGGCTTCGTTTTTCTTTTCTTGTGGGGACCGCTGACTGAGGCCACGACCCTAGCATACACTTTGTCGCTCTGCCCCGAATTTTCCTCTGCAGTTGGTCCTCCGCAAATCGTTTTGATGATTTGGGTGGTCGTGGCTACTTTCGGCTTCTTCTGGCGGGGCCTCTCCTGCTCTGCCCTGGCGTCTTTTCGAGGATTTGACCTCTCTTGCCAGGGCTGGTAAGGGCGTCTGTCATTTCTTCTTGGTGGTACGGGGGTTTCATACCTTCGAGGCCTAGTGAACTCCTACAGGTGCCCTCGGTTAATGAGATTCTCAATCTGTTCCTTCAAGTCGTGGCACTCTGATAGGAACACTCTGTGTTACGTTTTTCATGCCTTTCCTACCCTATTTGGCTTTGTAATTCTCTTAACTTTGTTATTTTGAGCTTAGTTTCTTTTCTTAGTATTTAGAAAGCTTGTGAACGTGGGAATGGTAAAATAAGGTGCTAAAATGAGTTTTCCTAGTTACTTTAGGAAATCTAAGTGGATTAAGAAAATAGACTTATCATTCTAGAAAACTTTTCTAATTATGGAAACTTTCCTTATCTATTATTTTCTGATTTCTTTATAGGGTTCCACCTTGGAATTATTTGGATGATGTGTCAAAACACAAGAGAATATTGGAGTCCATTAGTGACATGGGTATGTCCAACCTAACATGGGCTTGCACAACAAAAGATCACATAATCTCTTGTCAACTAAGCAAGGTGCAAGGTCCAAGCCCAAAGTGGAGGAAGATTCGGATGCAACAGCCTACTGAATTTTGGCCCACCATAACAGGCCCAAACAATATCATTTTTGAGACTTTCTTAGGTCCAAATTGAAGTTCAAGACGTCTTCTTTCCAGCCCAACAAGTTTCAGCTCATTTGGAGATGTGTGGAAGAAGATATGACCGTTTGAATTCTACTAGTTGGGTCCTCCTGAAATTTCGGGATTGTATTCCTCTTTCTTACTTTTGGCCATTCCTTGATTCTTTGCATGTTTTAGGGATTGTTTCCTTGCATGTTTCATGGCTTATTTTTAGCATTGTTTTCTTGCTTTTCCTAAGCTTAGAGGGTTGTTCTAAGCTCTATAAATAGGGTGTTTGTAAGCTGAAAGAGATCATCTTTTCTCTTGGAACCATCTCTACTCAAAATTCAAGAAGCAAAAGGCTGAAACACTCCACCATTCCTTCTCCAATTGTGAGCACATTAGGACTTTTCCAAAATGTGTTCTCCTTCATCTATCATCATAGCCGTGAGGTTCATCACCATTAACATCTCAAGCTTCCTTGAGTGTGTTCAAGAAGTGTACCCCTTACGTCTATTCTTTTTAATTGTTTCAGCCTTGGATTCTTATGTTAGATATTATTATTAATTCAATGAGTTGGTTAATTTTCAGATTTATTCTTTAATGTTTTTGAATTGTTCATGATATGTAGACATATTAATTCATTACATATGTTGAATTTTCAGTTCTGTTATATTGAAAACTTTGATATTGCAAATCATTGAAGCCATAATCGCACTTTCGATCACCTAATTGATCTGGAGTACGATTTAAAGTGGTAAAAGCTATGAACAATAGTCAATGTTCTGGAAATTGCATGTTCTTTATCCATGGACTTTTTCATAGGAATAAGGAACATGTTATTGAATCATAATTGCTTTTGATCTTAATGATTTGTTTAAGTAATTGTAAGGATGCGCTGAGTATTAACTTGATTGCTTAAACAAAATAACTAGCTGATGGACTTTTCCTAAGCTTAGTGGTTATCTAAGAAGGAATTTATAAAGTGCATGATCTCTTTAGGCTTGCACTTTGATTCAATTCTGATATGTGATTGAGGCACGAATTCGTTGTCTACATTGAAACAATTTGATTAGTCATTTAACAAACTTGATTTTCTGAATTGTGAGAGAAAATGATCAATTGTAAATAATTGTTCTTTAATTTCCTTAGTAAAATTAGTAAAAAGAAAAATCAGATCATAAAAACCCCAAATCTTGTGTAATGTTAATAGATGTAGATTTATATTTGTTTATAAACTCCTAATTAAACCAATCAAATCATTTTTTTATTATTTTTATGACTCTTTAGTATAGAGTACCCGCAATCCCTGGCCAATAACGATACCCTACTAATCACTTTACTACAATCTTCTGCAGGGTTTGTTGATGACCGAAATAAACGGTCTATCAAATGGCGCCATTGCCGGGGATTGCAAAATCTCTATATTTTAGTGTCATTTAACTTGTTAATATTCTTCTTAACATATAATATAACTTGTGTTTTACTTGATTGCAATTTTAGCGTGTGACTTCCTTAAAACCATTTATAACGTTTGTAAGGGAAGCTCATTATTATTTGTATTTCAAACTTTAACTTATATATTGATTCCTTTGCTTTTGTTATTTAGGTCCATGAATGTCAGCAGTTAGTAGAAAGACTCAAGAACTTAGAAAACGCTTGGCTTTACTATAAGAAGTTGCACTTTCTACAAATCAACCCCCACCTCACCAAGAAGGGAGGCTAGAGTCGGAGGAGTCAGATAATTTTTCACATCACTTGTCAGACGAGGAAGAAGACATACCTGACTTAGAAGACGCAAGTAAGGAAGACGAAGTACCAATGGCTGAAACTATTAGGCAAATGTCTTCTTCAACTGATGGGGGAGCTGCACCAACTTGTATTACTTATCCAGAACCAGCAGTTGGCAAGATAGCTGAGTTTGAACTGAAGAGTGGGTTCTTGCACCATTTGCCCAAATTCAATGGGCTTACTAACGAAGATCCTCACAAACATCTCAAGGAGTTCCAGTTTGTGTGTTCAAGTATGTGCCCACAAAATGCGGATCTCAACGTTCTGAAGCTAAAGTCATTCCCTTTTTCACTTGAAGATAGGGCAAAGACTTGGTTGTTTGATCTACCCTCGGGTTACATCAACACATGGGAGAAGCTGATGACTGAGTTTCTGACTAAGTACTTCCCTGCCTCAAGGATTACTGTCTTGAGGAAGCAGATAACTGGAATTGAGCAAAGGAAGGAAGAGGCGTTCTATGCCTACTATGAGAGATTCAAGAGCTTAATTGCATCATGTCCTTCACATGGGATGAAAGAAGGGAATCTTCTCACTTACTTTTATGAAGGACTTCTCCCCCTCGAACGTCAATTGTTAGATGCTGCTGCCGGAGGTTCTTTTATCGATAAGACACCTGATGTTGCTAAGGAGTTACTCGCCCAACGTGCTCTTAATTATCAACAATACGAGGGAGTGTTAAACTCCACTCATGGGGTGAATGAGGTATCTTCTAACTCTGCTCTTGAGGAAAAAGTTAATAAAATGTCTACTCTTCTGTCTCAGGTACTGAACGTGAATGGAGCACAAGTACAACAAGTTGCTCAAATCTGTGGTGTGTGTTGTACTCAAGGGCATCCAACTGACCAATGTCCCCAACTGATCAACAATGGAGGATGGGAGTCTCTTAACGCTGTTGGGTTTCAAGGTAATCAAGGTGGACAAAGGTACAACCCTTTCTCTAACACATATAACCCTGGGCTTAGAGATCACCCCAATTTTCGTTGGGCCAACAATGATAATGTTCAGAACCCTCAAGGTCAAGGGCAAGTGTTTCCACGCCCTCCAGGTTTGTTTATGAGGCCTCAGGTACCTCAAAACTTTGTCCCTAATCCTATTGTACCTACAAATTCTGTTGCTTCTAATTATGATGAAATTTTAAAGTCCCTTGCTCAAGGGCAACAGAATTTAACTACTGCTACTCAAGCTCTTGTTACAGGTCAACAAGCTCACACTAAGGATATTGCAGAGCTGAAGAAGCAATTGGGACAAGTGGTGGACTTCATGGGGAAGATAACGGAGAGTGGAAAATTGCCTAGCAACACTGTTCCCAACCCAATTATCGAGCAAGCTAAAGTTGTTACCACAAGGAGTGGCAAAACCATTGTGGATGTTCTTAAAACTCAGAAGAAAGCCAAAGTGACCCACCATGAGGAAGATGATGTTGTGAGCACCAAGAACGAAATACAGAAAGATCCCACCACCACAATGGCGGAAATGATTGGTCCTCCATCATCTGAGAATGCTTTAAAACCTCAAGGTAATGAACAAAACCCTAAACACTCTTTTGATTCTAATCCTTTTGCTCGTGTACCTTTTCCTAGTAGGTTTGCCAAAACCAAGAAGGATGAATCTGATCAGGCCATCTTAGAGATTTTTAAGAAGGTACAAGTCAACATGCCTTTGATTGAGTGCTTGAAGCAAGTGCCAAGATATGTTAAGTTTCTGAATGAGCTTTGCACTACAAGGAGGCAGACTCGTGAGAAGGAGGTGGTGAAGTTGAATGAGACAGTCTCTGCTGTCATCCAAAGGAAATTGCCACCAAAGCTTAAGGATCCAGGGAGTTTTTCTGTTCCTTGTGTGATTGGTACCAACAAATTTGATAATGTCATGCTAGACTTAGGAGCTTCAATTAATGTGATGCCTTATAGTCTTTATGCTTCTTTAGAGCTAGGTGCACTTAAAAGTGATAATGTTGTTATCCAATTGGCTGATCGATTTAATAAGTATCCTAAAGGATACGTTGAAGATGTTCTTGTGCAAGTAAATCAACTCATTTTTCCTGCAGACTTCTATATCATTGATATGGAAGATTCTCTCCTAAATTCTACTCCGTTGCTTTTAGGGCGCCCATTCATGAGGACCGCAAAAACAAAGATCGATGTTTATGAGGGAACTCTAACCATGGAATTTGATAATGAAGTTGTACGCTTCAACATCTTTGAAGCCATGAGGTATCCATTGACTGACATTAAACCCTGTTTTTCTATTGATGATATTAACTCACTTGCGCAGAAATTTTTGGAAGCAATGGAAGAGGATGAGTTGAAAGTAACACTCTCTCAAGGAGTTGGTTATACTGAGAATGGAGAATCCATTTCTAGGGCTGAGTTAGAAAAGGCTGAAGAGCCCATTGTGATCAAAACCGTAGCCTCCCTTGAGGCCCGACCCATATTACCAAGGTCTATTCGTCCTTTGTCCTTTCCTATTTCCACTAACAAAATTTTACCTTCAGTGATACAGGCCCCTACACTTGAGCTTAAGGTTTTGCCAGATCACTTGAAGTATGTCTTTTTGGGGGACGAGGAGACGCTACCTGTTATTATATCCTCGAAGTTGGAGGAGGACCAAGAAAAGAAGCTTGTGGACGTTCTAAAGAAGTACAAGACCGCCATTGGTTGGACTTTGGCAGATATCAAGGGAATTAGCCCAACCATGTGCGTCCATAGGATCCTGTTGGAGGATGGTACCACACCAGAGATGCCCAGAGACGCCTACATCCACCTATGATGAAGGTTGTGCAAGATGAGGTAATTAAGTTACTTGATTGTGGCGTTATTTACCCTATTTCAGATAGCAAGTGGGTGTCTCCTGTTCAAGTTGTGCCAAAGAAGTCAGGAGTTACTGTGGTAAAGAATGAGGAGAATGAGCTTGTACCTCAAAGAGTGGTAACTGGTTATCGAGTTTGCATAGACTATAGGAAGCTCAATGCTTCAACAAGAAAGGACCATTTCCCTCTGCCCTTCATCGATCAAATGCTCGAGAGGTTAGCTGGTAATCCTTTTTATTGTTTTTTGGATGGATATAGTGGGTACAACCAGATCTATATAGCGTAAGAGGACCAAGAGAAGACCACCTTCACTTGCCCTTTTGGCACTTATGCCTACAGACGTATGCCATTCGGATTGTGCAATGCACCAGGTACGTTTCAACGTTGTATGCTCTCCATTTTCTCTGAATACATCGAGAATATCATTGAGGTCTTTATGGATGATTTTAGTGTCTTTGGTAGAGATTTTGATGCATGCTTAGGAAATTTGGAACTTATTCTGAAACGTTGTGTTGAAACAAACTTGGTTCTAAATTGGGAAAAATGTCACTTCATGGTGACTCAAGGGATTGTTTTAGGACATATCATATCTGCTAGGGGGATTGAGGTTGATAAATCTAAGGTAGATCTTGTGCGTTACTTACCCTCTCCCACTTGTGTGAGAGAGGTTCGTTCATTTCTTGGTCATGCAGGATTTTACAGGAGGTTTATCAAGGATTTCTCCAATGTATCAAGGCCCTTGTGCCGTTTACTTCAGAAGGACACTCTCTTTGAGTTTGATGAGGAGTGCAAGAAAGCTTTTGAGAAGCTGAAGGAGTTATTGACTACTGCTCCCATCATGTCTCCACCTAATTGGTCCTTACCTTTTGAATTGATGTGTGACGCCTCAGATTACGCCGTTGGGGCTGTTTTGGGACAAAGAATGGACAAGAAGCCCTATGCCATCTACTATGCCTCTAGGACACTCAATGATGCTCAACTAAACTATTCCACAACTGAAAAAGAGCTCCTTGCTATTGTTTTTGCCTTAGATAAATTTCGCTCTTATTTACTTCAAACTAAAGTTGTTGTTTATACTGATCATGCAGCTTTGAAGTATCTGATGACAAAGAAGGAGGCCAAACTGAGACTGATTAGATGGGTGCTTTTGCTTCAAGAATTTGATTTGGAGATCAAGGACAAGAAGGGGAGTGAAAACTTGGTAGCTGACCATTTGAGCAGACTTGTTCATGAGGAGGACGTCCTACCCCTGCAAGAATCATTCCCAGATGAGCAGCTCTTTGGGATTGAGGTGAGTGAGCCTTGGTATGCTGATATTGTGAATTATTTAGTTACTAGGCAATTTCCTGACACTTTACCTCGTTCTAATAAAGAAAAACTTAAGCATATGGCTAGGCATTACATGTGGGATGAACCTTATTTGTGGAAACATTGTAGTGATCAAATCATTAGGAGGTGTGTCCCTGAATCTGAGCAGAAATCGATACTTGCCTTTTGTCATTCTGAGTCTTGTGGTGGACACTTTGGTGCTCGTAGGACAGCCCGTAAGGTATTAGATTGTGGTTTTTTCTGGCCTTCTATTTTTAAGGATGCATACTTGTATTGCATGACTTGTGACAGGTGCCAGAGGACAGGTAATTTAGGCTCTAGGGATCAGATGCCCATGGCCCATATTATAACTGTTGAGATTTTCGATGTTTGGGGCGTTGATTTCATGGGGCCGTTTCCTTCATCTAACGGGTTTCTTTACATTCTTTTGGCTGTTGATTATGTGTCTAAGTGGGTGGAGGCTAAAGCCACCAGAACTAATGACTCTAAAGTTGTTGTAGATTTCTTGAGATCTAACATATTTGCTAGGTTTGGAATGCCTCGTGTGATTATTAGTGATGGTGGATTACACTTCTGCAACCGTACAATTGAGGCCCTGCTCAAGAAGTACAAAGTGACTCATAAGGTGGCAACACCTTATCATCCTCAGACGAGTGGACAAGCAGAGGTCTCAAATCGTGAGATTAAGGGGATTTTGGAGAAGACTGTGGGCCCTACACGAAAGGATTGGAGCAAAAGACTTGATGATGCACTTTGGGCTTATAGGACAGCTTATAAGACGCCAATTGGGATGTCTCCATTTAGACTTGTCTATGGTAAAGCGTGTCACTTACCAGTTGAGCTTGAGCATAGGGCATGGTGGGCTGTTAAGTCTTTCAACATGGACATTGATGAGGCTGGTTTACATAGAAAACTCCAACTAAATGAACTTGAGGAAATCAGAAACGAGGCAAATGATAGTGCATGGATCTACAAGGAGAAAACTAGAGCTTTTCATGATAAGATGATCCGTGGCAAGGCCTTTGTTGTGGGCCAAAAAGTTCTTCTCTTCCATTCTAGACTTAAACTTTTTCCTGGTAAATTACGTTCTAGATGGGTGGGTCCATTCATTGTCACTAATATTTTTCCTCATGGTGCTATGCAGATAAAAAGTGACAAAACTGGAAATGAATTCAAGGTGAATGGTCATCGCTTGAAACCTTACTATGAGGCTTTTGAGGAGCACACTGTGGAGGATGTACCCCTCCTAGAGGTGCCACTCACAAAGGACTAAAAACAAGGTACAAAGTCTAGGCTGAAAGATTGTAAACATTAAAGCGCTGCTTGGGAGGCAACCCAATTCAACCGAAGCTGTGGAGGAGTCATTAACACAGATTTGCATTCTCTTTCTCTCTTCTATTTACGTTGGTTGATCTTTATATGTTATTTGTTTTGTGTGATTTTCGTAAATACCTTACCCATGTTTATATTCTATATTACATGCTTACTCTGATATACATTGAGGACAATGTACGATTTAAGTGTGGGAGAGGGATTTACATCTCTTTGAGTCATATCATTGCTTTTTAGGTTTTAGGACCTCTTCCAACTCAATGATGAAACTGATTCTTAATGGTTTTTAAAGAGTTTGAGCATACTTTTAAAGATAAAACAAGAAATGGAGTTAATTTGCTTATATTATAGTCATACTTGGAAATTGAAATTTTGATGCACATTAGCCTTGATTTGAGTAATCTGTTGCCTTAGAGTGAAGCATGGAGACATATTGAATGATACTTGCGTAATCCCACAATATTTGTGAGTTTTTCGAGCCTTAAAATTGATTCATTATGCATATCAATTCAAATTCTCTTCTGAGTGCATCTTGTGAATATAATGTTTTCTAGAACTTGCTTTTAAACCACTTGAGACGATCGTACATGTTCAGATTTGGAGAAGACGGAGGCAAATTAGGATTTTACCACCATGACTAAATAGCCTTTAACCTGATCATGATTTGACCCCTAGATACCATTTTGAGCTTGAATTAGCTTATTTTCTTCATTAACCCACATTCATTTACCCTTACGAACTTAAACACTTTACCTACCCTTTTTCCTTAAAACTAGGGAGCTTGGATCTTGTATAATTGATTTGTAATGTGGAGATGGTGGAAAAGCATAAGTGTGGGGGAATTTCATATGGTTCTAAGGTGGTTGTTTCGGAAAAAAAAAAAAAAAACAAAACAAAACAAAACAAAAAAAAAAGATAAAAGGAGTAATAGAAAAAAAAAAATTTGCTGTGTTTCAAAGAATACAAGTTCTGAGGAATTGGGAGAATTATGAGTCTTTAAAGCAAGCTGAAAGCCAAAGTGATTAAATCCACCCTATTGTGATGGAAATGTGGTACTTAATAATGATGATCTATTTATGACGTTATTGAATGCTTTCTAGTTCTAAGGAAATTTTGTGACATCCTTTCTCTTCTTTCTTATGAAACCTTGACCCTTTAGCCCCATTACAACCCTTTCAAAGACCTCCTGATCCTTTGATGTTCTGTTTTTGATGTGGAGAGTGGGTGCACAAGCAAGCCTATGGTTTAAACTGTTTTCACAAGTGATTGAGTAATTAGTATAGCTAGCACCACATTTAAATGAGTGAAAACCAGAGTGATGCATTGTGAGAAGTAAAATTTGATACTATTTGTGCATTAACTCGAGGGTGGCATATTACACTTACTATTGGCTGATTATTCACACACATACACTCAAAGTACGAATGTTATATAATCTTAATAACTCCGTAGCTTGTTTATTTGAGGTAAACTTGTGCTCTCCGTACTTTATTATGCCATATTACCTAAGGGATCTCTGAGACGTAAGTTGGAAGGATTAGAGTCATTTAATTTGTGTTATGTCATTGTGGTGTCATTTAGTTTATGTTGTTTCTCTTGAGATTCTACTAGGTTACATACTGTTGTTTTGCTAAGGGACTAGCCAAAGCTAAGTGTGGGGGAATTTGATAGGAACACTTTGTGTTACGTTTTTAATGCCTTTCCTACCCTATTTGGCTTTGTAATTCTCTTAACTTTGTTATTTTGAGCTTAGTTTCTTTTCTTAGTATTTAGAAAGCTTGTGAACGTGGGAATGGTAAAATAAGGTGCTAAAATGAGTTTTCCTAGTTACTTTAGGAAATCTAAGTGGATTAAGAAAATAGTCTTATCATTCTAAGAAACTTTTCTAATTATGGAAACTTTCCTTATCTATTATTTTCTGATTTCTTTGTAGGGTTCCACCTTGGAATTATTTGGATGATGTGTCAAAACACAAGAGAATATTGGAGTCCATTAGTGACATGGGGTTCCACCTTGGAATTATTTGGATGATGTGTCAAAACACAAGAGAATATTGGAGTCCATTAGTGACATGGGTATGTCCAACCTAACATGGGCTTGCACAACAAAAGATCACATAATCTCTTGTCAACTAAGCAAGGTGCAAGGTCCAAGCCCAAAGTGGAGGAAGATTCGGATGCAACAGCCTACTGAATTTTGGCCCACCATAATAGGCCCAAACAATATCATTTTTGAGACTTTCTTAGGTCCAAATTGAAGTTCAAGACGTCTTCTTTCCAGCCCAACAAGTTTCAGCTCATTTGGAGATGTGTGGAAGAAGATATGACCGTTTGAATTCTACTAGTTGGGTCCTCCTGAAATTTCGGGATTATATTCCTCTTTCTTACTTTTGGCCATTCCTTGATTCTTTGCATGTTTTAGGGATTGTTTCCTTGCATGTTTCATGGCTTATTTTTAGCATTGTTTTCTTGCTTTTCCTAAGCTTAGAGGGTTGTTCTAAGCTCTATAAATAGGGTGTTTGTAAGCTGAAAGAGATCATCTTTTCTCTTGGAACCATCTCTACTCAAAATTCAAGAAGCAAAAGGCTGAAACACTCCACCATTCCTTCTCCAATTGTGAGCACATTAGGACTTTTCCAAAATGTGTTCTCCTTCATTTATCATCATAGCCGTGAGGTTCATCACCATTAACATCTCAAGCTTCCTTGAGTGTGTTCAAGAAGTGTACCCCTTACGTCTATTCTTTTTAATTGTTTCAGCCTTGGATTCTTATGTTAGATATTATTATTAATTCAATGAGTTGGTTAATTTTCAGATTTATTCTTTAATGTTTTTGAATTGTTCATGATATGTAGACATATTAATTCATTACATATGTTGAATTTTCAGTTCTGTTATATTGAAAACTTTGATATTGCAAATCATTGAAGCCATAATCGCACTTTCGATCACCTAATTGATCTGGAGTACGATTTAAAGTGGTAAAAGCTATGAACAATAGCCAATGTTCTGGAAATTGCATGTTCTTTATCCATGGACTTTTTCATAGGAATAAGGAACATGTTATTGAATCATAATTGCTTTTGATCTTAATGATTTGTTTAAGTAATTGTAAGGATGCGCTGAGTATTAACTTGATTGCTTAAACAAAATAACTAGCTGATGGACTTTTCCTAAGCTTAGTGGTTATCTAAGAAGGAATTTATAAAGTGCATGATCTCTTTAGGCTTGCACTTTGATTCAATTCTGATATGTGATTGAGGCACGAATTCGTTGTCTACATTGAAACAATTTGATTAGTTATTTAACAAACTTGATTTTCTGAATTGTGAGAGAAAATGATCAATTGTAAATAATTGTTCTTTAATTTCCTTAGTAAAATTAGTAAAAAGAAAAATCAGATCATGAAAACCCCCAATCTTGTGTAATGTTAATAGATGTAGATTTATATTTGTTTATAAACTCCTAATTAAACCAATCAAATCATTTTTTTATTATTTTTATGACTCTTTAGTATAGAGTACCCGCAATCCCCGGCCAATAACGATACCCTACTAATCACTTTACTACAATCTTCTGCAGGGTTTGTTGATGACCGAAATAAACGGTCTATCACACTCCTCTGTATCGTGGCCACGACTTTGGTGGAATAGGCACCACTTCTTGGGGTCTCCTCCAAGGGGCTTCTTGGGTGGCCAATGTAGGACAGACTTGTCTTGAAGCTGTATGAAGACGTCAGTCCTAGTAGTGTTGAGGGGAGTGAAGTTTTCGATCTGATGATGGGGCCTATATCTGCCCTCTTGGTGAGGTTTTTTGGCTACTCCTTTCTGGGGGGTAGGGTCTTTCTTTTTTCTTTCGGTTTCTCCCTCTCTTTCACTTCTGAAGGCTTGATCATCCTCCGCCAGCATGTACTTTTCTGTCCAGGCCAGGATTTCGTTCATGTCTCGGGGCGGGCGTCGAGTTAGCTTGGAGCTAAAGATTCCTTACCTTAATCCGTTTTTGAAGGCCATCACTTAGACGTTGGGATCAAGGTCCGAAATTTCCCAAGCTGCTATGTTGAACCGGGAGATGTAAGCCTGAAGCCTTTCTCCTTTATGCTGGATAATGTTGAAGAGGCTTTCCGAGGTTTTCTTGGGTCCCTTGCTGCTGAGGAAGTGAGAGGCGAAAGCATAACTGAGCTCTTTGAAACTGCCAATAATTCCCGGCTTCAAGCGTGAGTACCAAGTGCCCGCTGCCTTATCCAGAGTCAGGGGAAATGCACGGTACCTGATCTGGTCTGAGTGTCGGTGCAGCACCGTTGTCGTCTTATAGTGCTGGAGGTGGTCCATCGGATCCGAGGTTCCGTCATACATCCTGACTTGGGGCATCCTGAAGTTTGGCGGGAGGGGGGTTTCTAGGACACCTTCCGTGAAATGAGGGTCCTGGACACAGAGTTCATCTATAATATTGAGATTCTTATGCCTTAGAGCCGAGTCTATCCTTTCCTGCATTTCCTCAAATCGTCTGTCAAGGCTGGGGTTGCCTTTTGTGGTGGAGCTTTCTTTGGACTGGCTATAGCGCGGAGAGGGCTCGACACGGGGCTGATTACGTGTTGGGTCGTTCCTGCCGGATGACTCGGTCTCTCCTGGAGCTCGATGAGGAGGGTAGGAAGGCTGCCGACCCCCTTCCCGAACTTGAGCAGCCAGATTGGTTATCATTATGGACAGCTCTTGGAACTGAGCTTGGGTCGCCGGGGTTTGAAAGTGCGCAGAGGCTTCCTCGCCGTCTAGAGAGTTGGTTTCAAAAAGGTGGGAACGCTGTTCCTTGGCGAGGGTGGCATATTCTGGGATCATCGGGAATCCGGGTCCGGATCGGTGACCGTAAGCGTCGCCTTAGATGGGAGCCGAGCATGCCGCCGGGGCTTCCTTGCTGGTTTTTCTAGCACCGTTCCTTGGTGGCATCGTGGCAGATAAGTTCTTTTACTTCTTCGCTTCTACTGTAGCAAGAGATTGTGGTTTCCCACAGACGGCGCCAATCTGTTGATGCCGTTTGCTGTCGGTGCTGACGTGGCTAGGGAGTTGGTGCAGGCTGGGCTCTACATGATGACGTGGTCTAGGTGAGGATTCGGCCTGGGAGACGGCTCGGTCTGGGTCCTGCGCAAGTGACAAGAATAAACTGAAGGCCCTCGGAAGGAGGGGAGGGGGAGACCTCCGAAGGCGCTCCGATTCTTAAGTTAGCAAAGATTTAGGGGAGGAGTCGTGGGTTCGAAAGAGGAACCGAGGACTCTCAGAAAATCAAGTGAAGTGTGTGTCAATCTAAATCTCTATCTCTCTGTTGAGTCCATAACTTGGCCTATTTATAGTCGTCTGCCAATGGGGAGGTTATGATTACAAGCCCAGGAGAGGGGGCGTCGTAGGGCGGCCGTAGAGTGGCTGCAGGGCTAGGGATTGCAGGACGGCCAGCGACTGTAGGGTGGCTGGCGGCCATAGGGTGGCTTACGGCTATAGGGTGGTTGCAGGGCTAGGGGTTGTGGAGTGGCTAGCGACGGTAGGGGAGGTCCAGGTGGGGGCCTGTCGGGCCATCTCTCGCGATCTTGAGGATTTTTGCTGGGCCGGGGAAGTTTATCGGGCTAGTTAGGTTGGATTACTCTGTCGGGCCCAAATGTATTTGGGCCATAGGTTTTAACTGGATTTGGAGCTCATTTGGGCTGGAACACGTCTGCTAGGCTTTTGGAACCGTAGTATTTTGGACCGCATCACCATCTAATCTTGATTTTTGCGTAAGTTGTTTACCTATAATTATACACCATTTCGTTAAAGAAGAGGGTGGTACTCTTCTTTCTTGTAATTGTTTCTAAGTGGAATTATTAGGCCATTCTAAATGTGGCACGTCTTAAATGCTACTAACATTACAACAATTACCAGTTTACTTATCATCCAAAATTCTTGAACTATGATCTTGATTTTTGAATCATGAAATGATCTTGAATTGTGGAAGATTATTGAGAAAGAAATAGACAATTGAATGTTTAATCTTAAAGCATCTTAATTTATCATTAAAATTGTAAAATAACCATTAAATTAAGTGTTAATTGAAACATTTCGAATCAAAACGGCAAGGGTTCAGTGTGCCGACACAAAAGACAATCTCAAATGAAATATCTAACGTTTGGGACTTTTTTTATAATAACATTTAGAACTCAAATGACATAATTGCAACTGTTAAGTGTTAAATTAAAATTAATATAAACTCGCCTTAATACATGTCTCTCTTTTTTTTCCGAGTATTTAATGCTTGAAGATAAAAATCCTAATACACCATATTGATTGATTGAGGGTGGTCCTGGTCCAGATGGATGTTCAAAAGGTGGATGTTCAAAAGAAGTTTGTGTTGATATTAACAAATAATATTTTAGAAAGAACAACAGATTGAAAAATAAATTAGAAATGTTAAAATTTTTTTAAATGTGAAAATCTCAAAATTATTTCATCAAACAATAAATAATTTTTAATTTTATAATATATTAAAATTTGTTTCAAAATTTTTAATCTAAACAAAACGGTGCCTAATGACTTTTGTTTTCGATTTATCTATTTATTAATTAATATTTAAAATAGTGTATTTACTAATTAATACTCCGTCACTACTCAATTTTTATTTAATTTATTGATTATTTAAGTATTAAATTAGTAATATATATTTATTGTTAAACCATCTTTTTTTTTTTTAAATTTGTTATTTGAAGAAATTGAGATTATGGTTCAATCCATTAAAAAAAACAAATGAGAATACTTTTGTGATGAACATGCAAACTTTATTCAGATCAACAGATAATTCTTATTTACAACAAACAATCATGTTCTTAACAGGTAAGAGTGTTAAAAAGTGAAAATACACATATTCAGATGTTTCAATCAATTCAATTATCAAACAATCTAAATACTTAACTATTCAACATTAAAACATTGTCTCTTATTGGTTCAACACTATTCAGATACTCATTCAGGATTCAATACTTATTACTAAAAAAACGCCACCTTGGTGTTGACTACTTGGGTGTCTTGTTGAAAAAATAAGGTGTCTTGCTTATATATTTTGATGTAAAACACACATTTTTATAGTAAAATTCATACTTCTTATGATAAAACACATACTTTTGATAATAAAATCCTTTTTTTTACCATCAATAATTTTGCTTTATCATTATAAGTATAAATTTATCACAAAAAATATATATTTTATCGTAAAATTTATGGGTAAAACACTTTGCTTTGTTGTGTATCAAGGTACTTTAGACACAACAATATTTAATAGATCCGAATAGTGAGAAAAGAACGAGCACAATGGTTGTGCGACAACGCTGTAAAGTCCTAATCATTGTTGCAAGGAGAACTTTAGTAGATATTGAAGAGTGAAAGATGAAAAGGTCATTAACGAAAGAGTAAGAAAGTGAGAGACAAATATTTAAGAGAATAATTTGGAATTTTTATAATTTTTGTAATGTTGTCTAGATTTTAGACTATAGAATTGAGTTAGATTTTAAAACTAAATGATCAATGTTGTAATTTGTTTTGAACAAAACTAAGAGATAAATTTGTAATTTATTACAATTGAATTCCTTCCAAACAAAAACCAAATATTTTCCAATACAGACCTTTAAAATACGAGGTACATGTAAATCATATCATATACACATATATGCATATATATGCATATGCATATAAACACACATACACATTTGAAAGAAGAAGACCATTTTCATAAGTAAGTTTTGAGATAATTTGAACACATAGCTGATATTGTAAAGAAACTTGGAAGTTTAATAAGAACTGAATTTTTGAGTTGTTAAAATTTGATCATAAGTTGTGAAAATCGGGTAATTCCGGGGAAAAAAAGTAAATGGGGTGCAAAAGAGACAAACTTTTGACTGAATATAGACTACGATGATATAAGATATTTATTTTCTCCATTTGCTTTATTTAAGAGAATTTTATATCATGCCTTGTGTTGAACAGATGCAACAATCTCTTTCCCCTCTGACATACGAAGGTTCCATTTCTGAAGCAATCATCGAAGCCAAAAGGCAGAGGAAACTTTTGTTGTCTACATCTCAGGTAAATAACCATTCATTAGGTATTTACAACTTCGTTTTCTAGGACTTCTTGGCTGCGAATACGAGTTGGGTCTGATTGGTGCGTTTGTTGGTGTTGGTACAATGAGTATGACTTTTCATTGTAAGTAGCTCTTGCTGTATTTAAAGGAGCGAAAAAACTGACAACATCAACTTTTGATTTGACACAAATTAATGTATTTTAAACTCTTGTTTTACGTACAGTAGCAAAAAAAAACTGGCAGCCTTAACGTTTGATTTGACACGATTTGGAGAAAAAAAAAATGACAGCATCTACTTTGTTTTGACTCGAATTGATGTATATTATAGTACAAGCAAACAATGTTAAGGCTTTTTTATTTCCCCATTTTTACTTTTTATTTCTGAGATTATTTTAAAATCTGTAGTTTTATCTTAATGTTTCGTTTTTAAAGGTAATTTGTCGTTGGTTGTTATAAAATTTTAAGAAACAAGTTAATAGAAAATTTTAGATGATGTTCAGCATATTCTAGTAAGTCAATAGAATGTGTGCTTCTGTTTTAATGTGTCCTGCCTATGGTCATCATGCATACATAATTTCATGCTGATTGTTTTACGGATGGCCATTAACTTTATCGTGGTAATATAAGTTCAATTTTTGGGTGCCAATTAATTTGATTTTTGGCTTAAGTCAATGGTAGGCCTGGCAAAATTTGAGGCTCGGAGAAGGTTATTGAGGATTGCAATACTCCTCTGTTGTATTTTAGGTCCAACTATAATTAAGTTGGGTGTACTTATCAAAAAAACATTAAGTTTGGTGCCCATAGATCAAGGTAATACGATGAATGGAAATAGCGACAAATGTTCTCTCGTTTAGATCAAATTGCTGAGATTGTTTGAGTGTGTTGTACCTTGCGTACATCTAGAGGCTTGATATAGAATATGGTAGAAATTTTTTATGTTTATAAAGGAATATAGATACCTGCCATATTGTGGATTATGGCAGCTATTAATCAAATAACCATTAATATTGGACCTTTCATATTTTGGATTTTCAGGTGACAATGCTGAATCAATGAAGTTGGATGACTCCACTTGGACTGCTTTAACCGTAGGATTCTTTATTTATTTATTTATTTATTTTAAAAAAAAGAGATCCTGATCATAGTTACTAAGAACTTGGAACTCTTTGGTTCGCGGTAAGGATACGAAAACGTGGTACGTTATCCACCCCATACGCGGTACGTTTGAGGTAGACTTAAATGGTTCTTATTATGTACAAGCACACGTATAAAATTAGGATATTAGATATATTTATAAGTATAATTTAAATAAAAATGTATGCATAATAATAATTTAAAAGATATTAGAGTTTTGACAAAACAGCAAAGTAGAAAATATAAATTTAAAATAAAGTTTAAGCATTCTTTTATTGCCCCTTTTTGTGCCTAGAAATCTTTTTTTTTTTCAATTTTTTAGCTAAAAGTCTTAAGAAAAATTTAGATCACCAATTTTAAGGATCCAGTACGCGAATGAACCATGAATCAGAATGGAGGATCCAAATCATAGTTCAAATGGGGAAATAGGGATCCAGTAACGATGATCCTGATCACATTTTTCCTCTTAACTCTATTAACTTTGTGCTTCATGTTCGGTTCACTTGTTCTCATGATGTGTATAGGTGGTAGAGTAACTGTCAAAGCACTGCATTTTATTGCAGATCCAAAAAGGAAGCACTGATGCTATGAATTTTTCTGCTATATCTATCCTCAGTTGAAATGATTAAAATTCCCGAGGAAGATACATGTTTTGAAAAGTGTCCA
>CM043698.1:88700000-88772500 GCA_023935145.1 Bretschneidera sinensis
CCCGAGCTAAACGGTTCAAGAAAACTCTCAATTGGCTTATTCAACATATTTGGGCTAAGAACCATCTTTGGGGGCCCAAGGATAATGCTATATATGATCCACAAGGATGAGTTTCCATGATCCAAGGGAACTTCCACTTTGGAATTTCGGGAGGACCCGACAACCAGAATTAAAATGATCATATCTTCTTGCTCGCAACTCCAAATTTTGGGATGGAAATATGACGTCTTGAACTTCAATTTAGACCTAAGAAAGTTTCAAAAAGGATATCGTTTGGGCTTGTTATGATGGGCTGAAATCCAGTAGGCTGTTGCATCCGAATCTACGTTGGGCTTGCACATTTTCTTAATTGTTTCCTTCTAAATTTAATTGTTGCATTATAAGGCTTGCATGCCAAGTTAAGTACTTTCCTTATTTGAATTTTAGGTTACCAAAATTCTATTTAGGTTTATTTCCTATTTCGTAGTTTCCTATTCCTACCAGAATTCTGTTTAGGTTTATTTCCTATTTTTTAGTTTTCCTTTTTCTATTTTGTTACGAATTCTCATGTATTTAAATAGCCATTGGCTTTTGGAATAAGACAATTCAGATTTGATTCATACTTTCGGAGAGAAATTTCTCTTTGGTTCTTTTAGAACTTCTGAACTTATCAGAGTTTCTGTGGCGTTCATCTTCGATTTATCAATCAATCATTCCATAATTGATTGTGGTGTCTTCATTATACCAAGGTTCTTGCTTCGATATAAGCAACGGGTCGCGGTCTCAGTCTTCATTATACCAAGGTTCTTGCTTCAATATAAGCAACGGGTCGCGGTCTTACATAAATCTGCTTCTAGATGATCTTGGAGGTCTCTTTGATCCATAAATTTCTTAGTTCTTGGTGTGGATCATATCAATTGGTATCAGATCCTTCTAGTTGCAAGTTTGCTTACCTTTTGTTTTGGTTCATAAAAAAAAAAGTGAAAAAAAAAACGAAATTGGAAAAAAAGAAGAATAATAAATTTCCAGTTTAGGAAAAAAAAAACGTGAAAAAAGTGTGTAATATTTAGATTCAATCCTTTCAATCCTTATTTTTGAATTTCTTTGTGAGTTATTCGTGAATTGTTGCTGGAAAATTTGATACTTATTCGGTTAGTTTGATAAGAACCTATAGAGGATTATTACGAGTGGAAAAAGGCAAGAGTGGTGAGCACATAAGAAGGGAAAAGCCAATATGATTTTTTGTGTGAAAACACGAGTGAAATTGAGTGACTCATTCTTTTAGTGAAACATGTGAGGGAGTGTGTGAGGTCCTTTTTTTTTTCGAAAGTTATTTTTGCAGCAAACATATCAGACGACAAGAACAAAAATAATTCTAGAGATACGTCGGGAGATGGTGATCCGAAGTTGCTCATGGAAGCTTTAATGGGTGAGATGAGAAGAGTATTGCAAATAGAGATGGAACAAGTTCATGAGCGGATTAATCGGGTAGAGAATGCACGTGTGGGACAGCAACAAAAAGCTCCTAATGTGCGTAGGAGGGAGAGAGTTCAACCTAGGGGAGAGAGAGTTGAAGATGAAGAGTATTATGGGAATGAATTTGATGAAGAAGATGATAGGGAATCAGTTGTTAGTCATAGGAGATTTGATGGTCGAGGTAGAAAAGCTAGGAATCGGGAAGACAATAACTTGGGTAGTATTAAGATGAAGATTCCATCGTTTCAAGGCAAAAACGATACTGAAGCTTACCTTGAGTGGGAGAAGAAGATAGAATTAGTGTTTGATTGTCATAATTATTCCGAGCTTAAAAAGGTTAAACTTGCGGCCATTGAATTTTTTGATTATGCGATTGTTTGGTGGGATCAGCTAGTGTTAAATAGGAGGAGAAATAGAGAGCGTCCAATAGAGACTTGGGAGGAGATGAAAACCGTGATGAGGAAACAGTTTGTTCCAAGCTATTACTACCGTGAGTTATACCAAAAATTGCAAAGTCTTACACAAGGTAGTCGGAGTGTGGAGGATTATTATAAAGAGATGGAAGTAGCTGTGATTCGAGCAAATGTAAAGGAGGATCGAGAGGCTACTATGGCTAGGTTCTTGGCTGGTTTGAACCTGGAAATTTCTAATTCGGTGGAGTTGCATCATTATGTGGAATTGGAATATATGGTGCACATGGCTGTCAAAATTGAGAACCAACTCAAGAGGAGGGGCAGCAATACATGACAAAACCCTAACTCGGGTTCATCTTGGAGGCCGAATTTTGTGAAGCAAGCCACGGCCAAGCCCAAAACCGAACAAAAGCAAGAAAGTACCAGCCATGGAAATCAAGGTAAAACTGACTCTTCCACAACTAGAAATCGTGATATTAAGTGTTTTAAATGCCAAAGCAGGGGTCACATAGCAAGCCAATGTCTGAACAAAAGAGTTATGGTATTGCGAGATAATGGTGAAATTGAAACCGAGGGCGAAGAATATATCGAATCTATGCCACCATTGGAGGATGCGAGTGATGAGGAATACGCTGCCCAAGGAGAATTGTTGGTTGCAAGGAGAGCTCTAAGTGTGCAAATCAAAGAAGATGACAAAGTGCAGCGAGAAAACATCTTCCATACTAGATGCCACGTGCAAAACAAGGTATGTAGTATGATTATTGATGGAGGTAGTTGTACTAACGTTGCTAGCACTACAATGGTTGAGAAATTAGGGTTACCAACGATTAAACATCCTCAGCCTTACTAGTTACAATAGCTCAATAATAGTGGTGAACTGAGGGTGAACAAACAGGTGTTAGTTTCCATTCATATTGGAAAATCTGAAGATGAAGTTTTGTGTGATGTAGTTCCGATGCAAGCTGGACACTTGTTACTAGGACGGCCATGGCAATTCGATTGGTGTGCTAAGCATGATGGCTTCACCAACAAATATTCGTTTGTAAGAAATTAAAGAACAATCATTCTAGTTTCTTTGACACCAAAGCAGGTTTATGAAGATCAAGTAAGGTTACAAAAAGAGAGTGAGCAAACGAAAGAGAGTGAGAAAAAAAGAATGAATGCAAACCAGAAAGAGAAAATGAGAGAGGTCGAAAAAATTGAGATAGAAAATAAGAGAGCTGATTCGGCCATTGAGAGAAAAACAAATTTCAATGCAAGAACAAGTGAAATAAAAAGAGTGATGATTTTAAATCAGCCAATGATTGTACTTTTGTACAAAGAGGCATTAAACACTAACCAATTTGATTCATCTTTGCCTAGTTCTATTGTTTCCCTTTTACAGGAGTTTGATGATATCTTTCCCAAGAAGATTCCACATAGCTTACCATGGCCAAGTCCCACGAGTGTAGGTCAAGTTCATAGTTTTCATGGACTTGCTAGTTTTTGCAAGAGGTTCATGAAAGACTTTAGCAGTATTGCCGCACCACTTAGCGAAGTCATCAAGAAGAACATTGGATTCAAATGGGGAGACGAGCAAGAGAAGGGGTTCCAATTGATCGAAGAAAAAATGAACTAATGCTCCTTTTCAAGTCCTTGAGCACATCAATAACAATACATACAAATTGGATTTACCAAGTGAGTACAATGTTAATACCACTTTCAATGTTTCTGATATACGCCCTTTTGATGTAGGTGTAGATTTGAGTACAAATCCTTTTCAAGATGAGGGGAATGATGAGGACACGACTAACAAATGGAAGGCAGATCCTATTCAAGTTCCAATTGGTCAAGTTACAAGGGCCCGAGCTAAACGGTTTATTCAAGTTCCAATTGGCCCAGTTATAAGGGCCCGAGCTAAACGGTTCAAGAAAACTCTCAATTGGCTTATTCAACATATTTGGGCTAAGAACCATCTTTGGGGGCCCAAGGATAATGCTATACATGATCCACAAGGATGGGTTTCCATGATCCAAGGGAACTCCACTTTGGAATTTCGGGAGGACCCGACAACCAAAATTAAAATGATCATATCTTCTTGCTCCCAACTCCAAATGGGCTGAAACTTGTTAGGATGGAAAGATGACGTCTTGAACTTCAATTTGAACCGAAGAAAGTTTCATAATGAATATCATTTGGGCCTGTTATGATGGGCCGAAATCTAGTAGGCTGTTGCATCCGAATCTACATTGGGCTTGCACCTTTTCTTAATTATTTCCTTCTAAATTTAATTGTTGCATTATAAGGCTTGCATGCCAAGTTAAGTACTTTCCTTATTTGAATTTTAGGTTACCAAAATTTTATTTAGGTTTATTTCCTATTTCGTAGTTTCCTATTCCTACCAGAATTCTGTTTAGGTTTATTTTATATTTTTTAGTTTTCCTTTTTCTATTTTGTTACGAATTCTCATGTATTTAAATAGCCATTGGCTTTTGGAATAAGATAATTTAGATTTGATTCATACTTTCGGAGAGAAATTTCTCTTTAGTTCTTTTAGAACTTCTGAACTTATCGGAGTTTCCGTGGCGTTCATCTTCGACTTATCAATCAATCCTTCCATAATTGATTGTGGTGTCTTCATTATGCTAAGGTTCTTGCTTCGATATAAGCAACGGGTCGCGGTCTCAGTCTTCATTATACCAAGGTTCTTGCTTCAATATAAGCAACGGGTCGCGGTCTAACATAAATCTGCTTCTAGACGATCTTGGAGGTCTTCTTGATCCATAAATTTCTTAGTTCTTGGTGTGAATCATATCAGTTGGTATAAGATCCTTCTAGTTGCAAGTTTGCTTACCTTTTGTTTTGATTCATAAAAAAAAAAAGTGAAAAAAAAACGAAATTGGAAAAAAAAAAAAGAAGAATAAATTTCCAGTTTAGGAAAAAAAAATGTGAAAAAAAAGTGTGTAATATTTAGATTCAATCCTTTCAATCCTTATTTCTGAATTTCTTTGTGAGTTATTGGTGAATTGTTGCTGGAAAATTTGATACTTGTTCGGTTAGTTTGATTAGAACCTATAAAGGATTATTACGAGTGGAAAGAGGCAAGAGTGGTGAGCACATAAGAGGGGAAAAGCCAATATGATTTTTTTGTGTGAAAACACGAGTGAAATTGAGTGACTTATTCTTTTAGTGAAACATGTGAGGGAGTGTGTGAGGTCCTTTTTTTTAACGTTATTTTTGCAGCAAACATGTCAGACGACAAGAACAAAAATAATTCCGGAGATACGTCGAGAGATGGTGATCCGAAGTTGCTCATGGAAGCTTTAATGGGTGAGATGAGAAGAGTATTGCGAATGGAGATGGAACAAGTTCATGAGCGGATTGATCGGGTAGAGAATGCACGTGTGGGACAGCAACAAAACGCTCCTAATGTGCGTAGGAGGGAGAGAGTTCAACCTAGGGGAGAGAGAGTTGAAGATGAAGAGTATTATGGGAATGGATTTGATGAAGAAGATGATAGGGAATCAGTTGTTAGTCATAGGAGATTTGGTGGCCGAGGTAGAGAAGCTAGGAATCGGGAAAACAATAACTTGGGTAGTATTAAGATGAAGATTCCATCGTTTCAAGGCAAAAACGATACTGAAGCTTACCTTGAGTGGGAGAAGAAGATAGAATTAGTGTTTGATTGTCATAATTATTCCGAGCTTAAAAAGGTTAAACTTGCGGCCATTGAATTTTTTGATTATGCGATTGTTTGGTGGGATCAACTAGTGTTAAATAGGAGGAGAAATAGAGAGCGTCCAATAGAGACTTGGGAGGAGATGAAAACCGTGATAAGGAAACAGTTTGTTCCAAGCTATTACTACCGTGAGTTATACCAAAAATTGCAAAGTCTTACACAAGGTAGTCTGAGTGTTGAGGATTATTATAAAGAGATGGAAGTAGCTGTGATTCGAGCAAATGTAAAGGAGGATCGAGAGGCTACTATGGCTAGGTTCTTGGCTGGTTTGAACCTGGAAATTGCTAATTCGGTGGAGTTGCATCATTATGTGGAATTGGAAGATATGGTGCACATGGCTGTCAAAATTGAGAACTAACTCAAGTGGAGGGGCAGCAATACACGGCAAAACCCTAACTCGGGTTCATCTTGGAGGCCGAATTTTGTGAAGCAAGCCACGGCCAAGCCCAAAACTGAGCAAAAGCAAGAAAGTACCAGCCATGGAAATGAAGGTGAAACTGACTATTCAACCACTAGAAATCGTGATATTAAGTGTTTTAAATGCCAAAGCAGGGGTCACATAGCAAGCCAATGTCCGAACAAAAGAGTTATGGTATTGCGAGATAATGGTGAAAATGAAACTGAGGGCGAAGAAGATACCGAATCTATGTCACCATTGGAGGATGCAAGTGATGAGGAATACGCTGCCCAAGGAGAATTGTTGGTTGCAAGGAGAGCTCTAAGTGTGCAAATCAAAGAAGATGACAAAGTGCAGCGAGAAAACATCTTCCATACTAGATGCCACGTGCAAAACAAGGTATGTAGTATGATTATTGATGGAGGTAGTTGTACTAACATTGCTAGCACTATAATGGTTGAGAAATTAGGGTTGCCAACGATTAAATATCCTCAGCCTTACAAGTTACAATAGCTCAATAATAGTGGTGAACTGAGGGTGAACAAACAGGTGTTAGTTTCCTTTTGTATTGGAAAATATAAAGATGAAGTTTTGTGTGATGTAATTCCGATGCAAGCTGGACACTTGTTACTAGGACGGCCATGGCAATTCGATCGGTGTGTTAAGCATGATGGCTTCACCAACAAATATTCGTTTGTAAGAAATTAAAGAACAATCACTCTAGTTTCTTTGACATCAAAGCAGGTTTATGAAGATCAAGTGAGGTTACAAAAAGAGAGTGAGCAAACGAAAGAGAGTGAGAAAAAAAGAATGAATGCAAACCAGAAAGAGAAAATGAGAGAGGTCGAAAAAATTGAGATAGAAAATAAGAGAGCTGATTCGGCCATTGAGAGAAAAACAAATTTCAATGCAAGAACAAGTGAAATAAAAAGAGTGATGATTTTAAATCAGCCAATGACTGTACTTTTGTACAAAGAGGCGTTAAACACTAACCAATTTGACTCATCTTTGCCTAGTTCTATTGTTTCTCTTTTACAGGAGTTTGATGATATCTTTCTCAATGAGATTCCACATGGCTTACCATGGCCAAGTCCCACGAGTGTAGGTCAAGTTCATAGTTTTCATGGACTTGCTAGTTTTTGCAAGAGGTTCATGAAAGACTTTAGCAGTATTGCCGCACCACTTAGCGAAGTCATCAAGAAGAACATTGGATTCAAATGGGGAGACGAGCAAGAGAAGGGGTTCCAATTGATCGAAGAAAAAATGAACTAATGCTCCTTTTCAAGTCCTTGAGCACATCAATAACAATGCATACAAATTGGATTTACCAAGTGAGTACAATGTTAATACCACTTTCAATGTTTATGATTTACGCCATTTTGATGTAGGTGATGATTTGAGGACAAATCCTTTTCAAGAGGAGGGGAATGATGAGGACACGACTAACAAATAGGAGGCAGATCCTATTCAAGTTCCAATTGGTTAAGTTACAAGGACCCGAGCTAAACGGTTTATTCAAGTTCCAATTGGCCCAGTTATAAGGGCCCGAGCTAAACGGTTCAAGAAAACTCTCAATTGGCTTATTCAACATATTTGGGCTAAGAACCATCTTTGGGGGCCCAAGGATAATGCTATACATGATCCACAAGGATGGGTTTCCATGATCCAAGGGAACTTCCACTTTGGAATTTCGGGAGGACCCGACAACAAGAATTAAAATGATCATATCTTTTTGCTCGCAACTCCAAATGGGCTGAAACTTGTTAGGATGGAAAGATGACGTCTTAAACTTCAATTTAGACCTAAGAAAGTTTCAAAAAGGATATTATTTGGGCCTGTTATGATGGGCCGAAATCCAGTAGGCTGTTGCATCCGAATCTACGTTGGGTTTGCACCTTTTCTTAATTGTTTCCTTCTAAATTTAATTGTTGCATTATAAGGCTTGCATGCCAAGTTAAGTACTTTCCTTATTTGAATTTTAGGTTACCAAAATTCTATTTATGTTTATTTCCTATTTCGTACTTTCCTATTCCTACCAGAATTCTGTTTAGGTTTATTTCCTATTTTTTAGTTTTTCTTTTTCTATTTTGTTACGAATTCTCATGTATTTAAATAGCCATTGGCTTTTGGAATAAGATAATTCAGATTTGATTCATACTTTCGGAGAGAAATTTCTCTTTAGTTCTTTTAGAACTTCTGAACTTATCGGAGTTTCCGTGGCATTCATCTTCGACTTATCAATCAATCCTTCCATAATTGATTGTGGTGTCTTCATTATACCAAGGTTCTTGCTTCGATATAAGCAACGTGTCGCGGTCTCAGTCTTCATTATACCAAGGTTCTTGCTTCGATATAAGCAATGGGTCACGGTCTCACGTAAATCTGCTTCTAGACGATCTTGGAGGTCTTCTTGATCCATAAATTTCTTAGTTCTTGGCATGGATCATATCAACGAGTGCAAAAAGGAAAGAGTGGTGAGCACATAAGAGGGTAAAAGCCAATATGATTTTGTGTAAAAACACGAGTGAAATTGAGTGACTCATTCTTTGAGTGAAACACATGAAGGAGTGTGTGAGGTCTTTTTGTTTTTTTTTCTAACTTTGTTTTTGCAGCAAACATGTCAGACAACAAGAACAAAAATAATTCCAGAGATATATCGGGAGAGGATGATCTGAAGTTGCTTATAGAGGCTTTAATGGGTGAGATGAGGAGATTATTGAGAATGGAGATGGAACAGGTTCATGAGCAGATAGATCGGGTAGAAAATGCACGTGTGGGGCAGCAACAAAACACTCTTAATGTGCTTAGGAGGGAGAGAGTTCAACCTAGGGAGAGAGAGTTGTGGGAATGGATTTGATGAAGAAGATGATCGGGAATCGGTTGTTAGCCATAGGAGATTTGGTGGTCGAGGTAGAGAAGCTAGGAATCGGGAAGATAATAACTTAGGTAGTAATAAGATGAAGATTCCATCATTTCAAGGCAAAAACGATCCTGAAGCGTACCTTGAGTAGGAGAAGAAGATAGAATTGGTATTTGATTGTCATAATTATTCTGAGCTTAAAAAGGTTAAACTTGCGGCCATTGAATTTGTTGACTATGCAATTGTTTTGTGGGATCAACTAGTGTTAAACAGAAGGAGAAATAGAGAGCATCCAAATGAGACTTGGGAGGAGATGAAAATCGTGATGAGGAAACGGTTTGTTCCAAGCCATTACTACCGTGAGTTGTATCAAAAATTGCAAAGTCTTACACAAGGTAGTCAGAGTGTGGAGGATTATTATAAAGAGATGGAACCGAGCAAATGTAGAGGAGGACCGAGAGGCTACTTTGGCTAGGCTCTTGGCTAGTTTGAACCTGAAAATTGCTAATTCGGTGGAGTTGCATCATTATGTGGAGTTGGAAGATATGGTGCACATGGCTATCAAAATTGAGAACCAACTCAAGAGGAGAGGCAACAATACACGACAAAATCCAAACTCGGGTTCATCTTGGAGGCCGAATTTTGTGAAGAGAGATAAGAGGTACGCCACGGCCAAGCCCAAAACCGAGCAAAAGCAAGAAAGTACCAGCCATGGAAATCAAGGTAAAATTGATTCTTCCACTATTAGAAATCATGATATTAAGTGTTTTAAATGCCAAGGCAGGGGTCACATAGCAAGCCAATGTCCGAACAAAAGAGTTATGATATTGCGAGATACTGGTGAAATTGAAACCGAGGGTGAAAAAGATACCGAATCTATGTCACCATTGGAGGATGTGAGTGATGAGGAATACGCTGCCCAAGGAGAATTGTTGGTTGCAAGGAGAGCTCTAAGTGTGCAAATCAAAGAAGATGATGAAGTACAGCAGAAAACATCTTTCAAACTAGATACCACCTGCAAAACAAGGTATGTAGTGTGATTATTGATGAAGGTAGTAATACTAACGTTGCTAGTACTATAATGGCTGAAAAATTAGGGCTGCCAATAGTTAAACATCCTTAGCCTTACAAGTTGCAATGGCGCAATGATAGTGGTGAAGTGAGGGTGAACAAACAAGTGTTAATTTCTTTCCGGATTGGAAAATATGAAGATGAAGTTTTGTGTGATGTAGTTCCGATGCAAGCTGGACACTTGTAACTAGGCTGACCATGGCAATTCGATCGGCGTATTAAGCATGATGGCTTCATCGACAAATATTTGTTTGTAAGCAATCAAAGAACAATCACTCTAGTTCCTTTGACACCAAAGCAGGTTTATAAAGATCCAGTGAGGTGACAAAAAGAGAGTGAGCAAATGAAAGAGAGTGAGAAAAAAAGAACGGGTGAAAATCAGAAATAGAAAATGAGAGAAGCCGAGAAAATTGAGAGAGAAAATAAGAGAGCTGATTCGGCCATTGAGAGAAAAACAAAATTCTATGCAAGAATGAGTGAAATAAAAAGAGCAATGTTTTTAAATCAGCCAATGATTGTACTTTTGTACAAAGAGGAGTTAAACACTAACCAATTTGACTCATCTTTGCCTAGTTTTATTGTTTCTCTTTTGCAGGAGTTTGATGATATCTTTCCCGAGAAGATTCCACATGGCTTACCTCCTATTCGAGGCATTGAGCATCAAATTGTTCATGCTCGGTGCTACAATTCCAAACCGACCAGCTTATCGAAGCAATCCTGAGAAGATAAAGGAGCTACAAAGGTAGGTTAGTGAATTGATGGAAACGGGGTACGTAAGAGAAAGTATGAGGCCATGCGCTATTTCGGTGATTTTGGTTCATAAAAAGGATGGTAAACTGCATGGTGCTTGTATATTTTCTAAGATTGATTTAAAAAGTGG
The DNA here is from genome assembly GCA_023935145.1 of Bretschneidera sinensis. Classification (NCBI taxonomy): domain Eukaryota; kingdom Viridiplantae; phylum Streptophyta; class Magnoliopsida; order Brassicales; family Akaniaceae; genus Bretschneidera; species Bretschneidera sinensis. Next base: position 88,710,795 of record CM043698.1, read on the forward strand.
ATATCATCAAATAAGAATGAAAAAGGGTGATGAATGGAAAACTACTTTTAAAACGAAATATGGTTTATATGAGTGGTTAGTTATGCCATTTGGATTAACAAATTCACCGAGTACCTTCATGAGATTAATGAACCATGTTTTGCGAGCTTTTGTAGGTAAATTTTTTGTCGTTTATTTTGATGATACTCTCATTTATAGCACAAACTTAGATGATCATGTTGTGCATTTAAAATCAGTTTTGGATGTACTTAGAAAAGAGAAGTTGTTTGCTAACTTGAAGAAGTGCACCTTTTGCACCAATAAGTTTGTGTTTCTTGGTTTTGTTGTGAGTGCACAAGGAATACAGTTTGATGAAGAGAAGATCCGTGTGATTAAAGAATGGCCAAGTCCCACGAGTGTAGGTCAAGTTCGTAGTTTTCATGGACTTGCTAGTTTTTACTGGAGGTTCGTGAAAGACTTTAGTAGTATTGCCACATCGCTTATCGAAGTCATCAAGGAGAATATTTGATTCAAATGGGGAGACGAGCAAGAGAAGGCATTCCAATTTATCAAAGAAAAATTAACTCATGCTCCTTTACTTGCTTTGCTTGATTTTACTAAAACGTTTGAAATTGAATGTGATGCTTCAGGTTTGGGTATCGGCGTAGTTCTTATGTAAGGAGGATGACCAATTGCATATTTCAGTGAGAAATTAAGTGGAGCAGCTTTAAACTACCCTACTTATGAGAAAGAATTTTATGCGTTGGTTCGAGCATTGGAAACATGGCAACACTATCTTTGGCCTAAAGAGTTCATGATTCACACCGATCATGAGTCCTTGAAGCATTTAAAAAGTCAACACAAGTTGAGTAGGAGACATGCACGATGGGTAGAATTCATCGAGACATTTCCATATGTCATTCGATACAAGCAAGTTAAGGAAAACATCATTGCAGATGCACTTTCTCGAAGGTACGTATTAATTTCTACTCCTTGATGCAAAATTACTTGGTTTTGAGTACATTAAAGAATTGTATCCTTCAGACAACAATTTTTGTGAGGAGTTTAGGGCTTGTGAGAAAAACACAGTGGGTAAGTTCTTTAGACATAAGGGTTTCTTATTTCAGGAGAATAAATTGTGTGTACCAAATTGCTTTTTGCGTGATTTGTTAGTAAGGGAATCCCATGGAGGAGGTTTAATAGGTTACTTTGGAGTTACTAAGACCGTAACCATTATAGAACACTTTTATTGGCCACACATGAAAAGAGATATTGAGAGAATTTGTGGTAGATGTGTCACATGTAGGCAGGCAAAATCTCAAGTGCAACCCCATGTTTTATACACGTTGTTGCCCATTCTTAATGAGCCTTGGATAGATATTTTGATGGACTTTGTGTTAGGTTTACCTAGGTCTAAATGTGGTAGAGATTCAATTTTTGTGGTTGTGGATAGATTTTTTAAGATGACACATTTTATTCAATGTCACAAAACTGATGATGCTTCCAATGTTGCTAAGTTGTTCTTTAGAGAAATTATAAGATTACATGGTATGCCTAGAACAATAGTTTCGGATAGAGATGCTAAGTTCTTGAAATACTTTTGGAAGACTTTGTAGTGTAAGTTAGGGACTAAGCTATTATTTTCTACTACTTGTCGCCCACAAACTAATGGTCAAACTGAAGTAGTGAATCGGACTTTGTCTACTTTGTAGAGGGCTATCATTAAACAGAACATCAAAAATTGGGAAGAATGTTTACCACATGTTGAGTTTGCTTATAATCGTACTGTTCATTCTGCTACTAAGTTTTCACCATTTGAAATTATTTATGGTTTTAATCCTTTAACTCCATTGGATTTAATGTTATTACCTATGTTTGAACATGGTAACTTGGATGGAAAGAGAAAGGCTGAATTTGTTAAGCAGATACATGAGAAGGCAAGACTAAACGTTGAGAGGAAAACGGAACAATATGCAAAACAAGCTAACAAAGGTCGCCGACAACTGATTTTTCAACCCGGAGATTGGGTTTGGTTACACACAAGGAAAGAAAGATTTTCGACACAAAGGTGTTTAAAGTTATTTCCTAAAGGAGATGGGCCTTTTCAAGTCCTTGAGCGCATCAATGACAATGCATACAAATTGGATTTGCCAGGTGAGTACAATGTTAGCGCCACTTTCAATGTTTCTGATTTAAACCCTTTGATATAGGTGATGATTTGAGGACAAATAATTTTGAAGAGGAGGAGAATGATGAGGACACAGCTAACAAATGGGAGGCGGATCCTATTCAAGTTCCAATTGGTCCAGTTACAAGGGCTCGAGCTAAAAGGTTCAAGGAAACTCTCAATGGGCTGATTCAATACATTTGGGCTAAGAACTATCTTTGGGGCCCCAAGGATAATGCTATACATGATCCACAAGGATGAGTTTTCATAATTCAAGCTTTGGAATAATCTAGCAACTCAAGATTGTGAATTAAAATCTTAGTTTCCCAAAATTGGAGACTTACTCGTTTTGGTTGGCTCATCAAAGAAAATGGTTGGCTGAAATTTTTATTATTACCTTTTTTTTCATTGTTTCCTTATTAAGTTAATTGCTGAATTGTAAGGCTTGCATGCCAATTTAGGTACTTTCCTTTTTTGGATTTTAGGTTACCAGAATTGAATTCAGGTTTGTTTCCTATTCCTTAGTTTCCTTTTTTCTAATTGGTTATGAATTCTTTAGTTTCTTTTTCTAATTGGTTACGAATTCTCATGTATTTAAATAGCTATTGGCTTTTTGGAATAAAACAATTCAGATTTGATTCATACTTTGTGAGAGAAAATTCTCTTTGGTTCTTTTAGAACTTCTTAACTTATCAGAGTTTCTGTAGCGTTCATCTTCGACTTATCAATCAATCATTCCATGATTGATTGGTGTCTTCATTATACCAAGGCTCCTGCTTTAATATAAGTAACGGGCTGCGGTCTCACATAAATCTGCTTCTAGACGATCTTGTAAGCCTTCTTGATCCATCAAGTTCTTGGTTCTTGGCGTGGATCATATCAAGATCCGTGTTTAGGCGCTTCATCACCCAATAAGCTTTATGCTCGAGCTCTATAGGAAGATGTCATGCTTTCCTATAGACCAACCGATAAGGAGACATTCCCAAAGGTGTTTTGAACACTGTCCGATAAGCCCATAGTGCATCATCTAGCTTTTTATCGAATCTTTTCGGGAGATGTTAATTGTTTTCTCTAGAATTTGCTTTACCTCTCTATTTGATACCTCTGTTTGTCCGTTTGTTTGAGGATGATATGCCAATGTTGTCTGGTGTCTAACTCCATATTTTAAAAATAGAGCTTCAAATTGCTTATTGCAAAAGTGAGTTCCTTCATCACTAATAATGGCCCTGGGAATCCCAAATCTGGTAAAAATATTATTTCGAAGAAAATTAAGCACCACTTTTCCATCATTAGTGGGAGTTGCGATTGCCTTTACCCACTTGGACACATAATCCACTGCTAGAAGAATGTATTTGTTGTTGTAGGACGACGGGAATGGTCCCATGAAGTCAATACCCCAAACATTAAACAACTCCACCTCTAGAATATTTTGCAAAGGCATTTAATTCTGTCTAGATATGTTCCCAGAACATTGGCATCTGTCACAAGAAGCAATAAAAGCATGAGCATCCTTGAATAAGGTTGGCCAATAAAATCCAGATTGGAGAACTTTAGCCACGGTCCGATGAGCTCCAAAATGCCCTCCGCATTCTAGTGTATGGTAATGCATCAAAATGTCTGTCATCTCCTCTTCTGGAACACATCACCTAATGATTTGGTCCGAACAATGCCTATAGAGTACCAGTTCGTCCCAATAGTAGTGCTTTACTTCCAAGAAAAATCTCTTCTTTTGTTGGCAAGAAAAATCTGGAGGAATGATTTTTCCTACAAGAAAATTGATATAATCTGCATACCAAGCTAGAGACTTGTTAGAAGAAATTGCCAAAAGTTGTTGGGACTCAAGTTGCTCTTGTAACTCCAACTGTGAGAGATGATCTGCCACCAAATTTTCAATTCCCTTCTTGTCTTTAATCTCAATATCAAACTCTTGCAATAAGAGAACCCAACGGAGGAGCTTTGGCTTGGCTTCCTTCTTGACAATAAGGTATTTAATTGCGAAATGATCAGTATAGACTATTACCCTATTCTCAATGAGATATGGACGAAACTTGTCAAAAGCAAAGACTATAGCAAGTAGCTCATTCTCGGCTGTGGTGTAGTTGAGTTGGGCATCATTAAGGGTCCGATTAGTATAATAATTTGTGTGAAACTGCTTGTTCTTTTGCTGCCCCAATACTGCTCCAACCGTATAGCCACTTGCATCACACATCAATTCAAATGGTAGATCCCCATTCAGTGCTATAACAGTTAGAGCCGACACAAGCTTCTCTTTAAGTAACAAGAATGCCTTCTCACACTCTTCATCAAAGACAAATGGAGTTTCCTTCACCAGCAAGCTACATAGGGGTTTGGAAATCTTGGAGAAGTCATTGATGAATCTTCTATAAAATCCTGCGTGTCCAAGAAAACTCCTAACTCTCTTTATTGTTGATGGAGGTGATCTTGGCTTTATCTACTTCAATCCCTTTAGAAGAGATCCGATGGCCTAAGACAATTCCCTCTTTTACCATGAAGTGACACTTCTCTTAATTAAGCACAAGGTTAGTTTCTTCACATCGCTCCAAAACTAACGCCAAATTCCCAAGGCATTTATCAAAAGAAGATCCGAATATAGAAAAATCATCCATGAAAATTTTAATAATCCGCTTTACCATATCCGAAAAGATTGCCATCATACACCTTTGGAAAGTGGCTAGCACATTACAAAGCCCAAAGGGCATTCGCCAGAAAGCAAAAGTACCGTAAGGGCATATGAAGGTGGTCTTCTCCTGGTCTCCTAGTGCTATGGCTATTTGATTATACCCCGAATAGCCATCTAGGAAGCAATAGTAATCATGCCCGGCTAGCCTATCTAACATTTGATCAATGAATGGCAAGGGAAAGTGGTCATTCCGAGTAGCCTTGTTCAGTTTTCAATAATCCATGCAAATTCTCCACCCGGTGACGATTCTTGTAAGGATTAACTCATTGTTAGCATTCTTTACCACCGTCATTCCTCCTTTCCTTGGTACTACTTGAACAGGACTAACCCATGGGCTATCAGAAATTGAGTAAGTCACTCTGGCATCTAACCACTTTAAGATCTATTTACGCACCACTTCCTTCATTGTTAGGTTGAGTCTTTTTTGGTGCTCTGTCGTTGGCTTGCACTCTTCTTCTAACAAAATTTAGTGCAAACAAATAGATGGGCTAATTCCCTTGATATCCGCAAGTGTCCACCCAATAGCTGCCTTATGTTTTCTAAACACTCTCAACAACGTTTCTTTTTCTTCAGTAGAAAGCTTAGATGAAATAATTACCGGAAGAGTAGATGATTCGCCAAGATAAGCATATCAAAGGTGTTATGGTAAAGGCTTGAGCTCCAATACATGCGGTTTTTCAATAGATGAAAGGGGCCGTGAGGGTCCTTGTCCTAAATCTTCAAAATATTTCCTGTTGTTAGGACCAAAGGAATCCATCTAGGAGGAATATTCTAACACTTCAGGATCCTCTACCATAGTTGGATTAGGAGTAACCAAACAAGCTTCCAATGATTCCTTTTGTTGATTAAGCACTTTGGTGACCCTCAATCGCTTGGATGCTAAAACAACTCTCACTTGTATCTAGATACTTGATGGCTTTAAAAACATTAAAGGTTACCTCCTCCTCTTGTACCCTCAACTGCAATTCTGCCTTTTGGACATCAATAAGAGCTCGGCCAGTAGCTACGAATGGTCTGCCAAGAATGATGAAGATTTCCTTATCCTCCTCCATGTCTAGAATGATGAAGTCAGCTGGAAAAATAAACTTGTTCACTTTGACAAGCACATCTTCAATAATTCCCCGTGGATGTTTTGTTGAGCGGTCCGCTAATTGCAATGAAACTGTAGTAGGTCTCGCCTCACCTAATCCAAGCTTCCTGAAAATAGACAAAGGCATTAGATTAATACTTGCACCTAAGTCAAATAAAGCTCTTTCAAACACAAAATTTCCAATTGAACATGGGATAGTGAAGCTCCCTGAATCCTTAAGCTTTGGAGGAAATTTCTTTTGTAGAATTGCATTGCACTCTTCAGTAAGGGCTACCATTTCATACTCTTCCAATTTCCTCTTATTTGACAAGATATCTTTCATAAATTTCACATAGCTCGACATTTGTTCGAGGGCATCTACAAAAGGAATGTTAATATGCAATTTTTTAAACACATCTAGAAATTTAGAAAATTGCTTATCAACCTTATTCTTTTTGAGTCGTTGAGGGAATAAAACTCTTAGTGCCGGATCCTGTGGTGGGATTGGTTGACTTTCAGAAATCTCCTTGAATGGTGTTGTGTGAAGTTGCACCTATTGATCTTCTTTTTCGAACTTCTCACATCCTGTTGGAGTTTCTAACTCTTTCTCGCTTCTCAAAGTGATCGCCTTGCACTGCTCCTTTGGATTTGCTATAGTCGTGCTATGCAAACTACCTTGTTGTCTTCCAGTGAGCATATTAGCCAATTGACCAACTTGGACTTCTAAATTCCGAATCGAAGCTGCTTGATTATGAAAATTGGTCGTAGTCTCTGTTATGAATCGGTTGGTGTTATTTGCCAATTGTGCCATTACTTCTTCAAGTGCCAATTTCTCTTTTAGTGGGTCACTAGATGACAGACTAGATGGCGGCTTCAATACATTTTGATTATTCCATGAAAAATTTGGATGATTCATCCATTCGGAATTATATGTTGCATTGTATGGATTGTTCTGCCAGTTGTAATTTGCAACAAGGTGTGCTTGCTCCGCTTGGGATTGAGATAAAGGGTTTCTCACTTGACATTCTTCACTCTGATGGTTTCCACGGCCAAAATCACAAACCGGTGGTGTTAAGTGAATGGCATTTACCGTCAGTTGGTTAGCCTTCAATTGTTGAGTAAGAGTGTGGACTTGACCTACCATGGTAGTGATAGCTCAATCTCGTGTAATCCCACTGATTTCTTCGGTAAAATCCTCTCACTCGGCCAGTGATAGTTGTTCATATGGCTATCTCCTCAACAGATCATATGCATCATCCTGGTTTTTTCCCATAAACACTCCCCCTGTAGCTGCATCTATCAGCGTTCTTGTAGAACCACCAAGTCCATTATAGAAGTTTTGAACTTGCATCCACTTCGGCAATCCATGTTGAGGGCATTGCCTAAGTAGGTCTTTATATCATTCCCAAGCCTCATAAAGTGATTCGCCTTCAATTTGAGCAAAATTTGAAATTTCGTTGCGCATCTTCGCTATCTTGGCCGGTGGAAAAAATTTAGCAAGAAACTTGTGAGCTAACTCCTCCCAACTAGTGATTGAATCTGAGGGCAGTGAATTTAGCCAATTCTTCGCTCTGTCTCGAAGAGAGAATTGAAATAACCGGAGGTGAATGGCATCATCAGTAATGCCATTGTGCTCGAAAGTGTCGCAAATTTCCAAAAAACTTGTTATATGAGCATTAGGGTCATCACTTGGCAACCTATGGAACTGAATTGATGTCTGGATCATCTGTAGGATAACCGACTTAATCTCAAAGTTGTTGGCTTCAATATTAGGCTTCTTGATAATTGAATGGATTCCTGTGACCTATGGTAGAGCAAAATCCCTTAGTGCCCGTGTGTCACATCTTGGATTCTCGTTGCATGCCTTAGTGTTGGAACGTTTTTGAGCTTCTCGTTTGTTTTTCCTTAGGCCCTTTGCAGTTTTCTCGATTTCGAGATCGTAAGGTAATAGCTCCAAACTCTTGCGTCATCTCATACACTAAACAAACGCCTGTAAATAAAAGACAAAATAAATCAAATTAGACCAAGTTTGACTAGTATTGATATTGTCACTAATTTTATCTAAGTCCCCGATAACAGTGCCAAAAAACTTGTTGATTGAAATCGCAAGTGCACGAATCGTAACAAGTAATAAAGTGAATGAGTAAGAGTATGGTCCCACGAGGATTGAAAAATTACTAATAAGTACCAAAATTTATTAAACTATAATCTATTTGATAATTCAATTGAGAGTGAAATGTTGAACAAGAGAATTTAAAATAACGAAATTAAATAAGCAAGTTGATATCAAGGAAACAAGATTCTAGGGCTTTTGATTCACCATAACTGATCCTATGCGAATTTCTTACTTGAACTAATTGCAATTATTTCCTATTGTTGATAATCGGGTTTCTAATTTATTCATTAATCTTTCTCAAGCATTAACAAAATATCTCTACAAGCAAATCTTCTACATCTCTGTGAAAACTTGATTACGCCCAAAGTATAACACGGTTATTGTAGTACGGCTTTGGGGTGTCGATTCCATAGGGAAACAAGTTAAGTACAAAGGAAAATGTGTGAACCTTAAAACGAGTGATAAAAGTTAAACTCAAGATTTTTGAGCTTTGATGGTGAAATAATGTAAAGGAAAATTGCGTAAATGTAAATGAAATATAAATGAGAAATAACAAGGTTCCGGGAATCCTCCTTAGGTTTGTTCCCTATTTTCACTCTTGATTCAATTGATTTTATCTCGATTGCAAGTTTCAACTCCCAAACAAGCAATCGGAATATATTCAATCAAGCACATTTACAACTCTTATATAATTGCTGCGAATTAATCATTGATTTCGGTTCATGCACACATGACCGATCTTAAAGATTATCAAGAAACGACAATATATCTTAAAAGACAATATCGCAGTAATGGACAATCAATAAGATAAATCTACCGGAATCAATCACATCCAAGCAACCTCAATGGAGGATAAGGATGCAATCACCGGATTAAGAGAGTCTAAAAGAAGAAGAATAAAAAGTAAATCTATCACATGAACTCAAATCTTCTTACTTAATCAATGAATAATTCATAAACAATATTTAACAATAAATCCGTACAATTGAATCAAGAACAGGAAATAAAGAACAAGAAATCCCTAAAGATTCATCCCTTTCCCTTGTAAAATGATTAGTTGGTCATGGAAATCAAGGTGGAAGAACAATAAGGATGCCCTCCACTTGATTTGGCCATGGAGTTCAAGGTGGATGAACAATATAGATGTTCTTCCCTTGATTTGCAACCAAAGAAAACTTAGAAATAAGATGGAAGAATGCTGGATTTGGATCCCTTGAATCCTCTCTTTTTTCTATCTTCCTTGCTTTCTCTCTTCAATTATTTGAATGCTCGGCTGCACACTCCTTAAGGAGGTATTTATAGATTACAAGTAGTAGATAGGGGTATTTTGGTCTTGAAAAAATGTCACTTACTCACCCTAATCAGGTCAAGAGGCGAGTGGGACGTGCTGTGCGTCTGGGCCTGCTGTGCTGGCCTGAACTGTTTCCACTAAAACTGTCATAACTAACTCTAGAAAACTCCTTTTTACAAACCGTAAAATTCTTCAGAAAATAGACTTCCGGATCTTTCTAAAAATATATGGCTCATCTCCTGATTCTTCCTACATCAATACAGTTTAATCTGCAAAGATGATTGATCTGTACGGGAAATTCTGGCAATTCAGTGAAACTCCTTCAGCTTGTATGCAGAAGTGCACACACTAGTGTGCCTACCCTTAACTTGCTCCAAAGTGATGCACACACTTGTGTGCCGTCTTTTAACTTACTTTAATCTATTACTCCAGCCTTGGTTTAGACTTTAACCATCGTTGAATCATGTTTGGACACGTCTAAACCTTGGACAAAAACGAGCACCGACACCCAAGAGTGCTTCAAAAATCTATCTCAAAAATCATGCATAACATATAGCACATAGAATCATTAAATATCACTCAGGTCCAAGAAAAATCCAAATGTCAACCTTAAAATCGTTATCGACTCTTACCATCCATCTTACCACAATACATTAGTCCGAACACCCATATGATTTTATGCACAACATAGCATGAATAAAAGTCTTGGCCTCTAAAAACATATTAATTTGCATGACATCAATCACAAATCAAGCTCCATATGCTCACTTTTCAAATCACTCTCCACTATGTAGAAAAATCACACTTCATCGGATCAATAGGTCTTTAATAAGCTTGCAACGTTAGGCTAGGGTAAAGGTCAAGAAAGAACGGGAAAGTTTAAACAAATAAAAGAACTAGGTCTCTTAATTTAAACACAACCACTTTAAGTACAAGATAACCTTACTTCAACACCCAACTCTTTCAACCATTTTTCGAGCATTTCTCGCAATAAATCACCATTTTTTTTTCTTCTTTGTTTGCCATAATTCATTTTTTCTCTTTTTTATTTTTTATTTTGGCATAAGACCATTCACCTCCTCTTTCATTCTTTTCTTTTCTTTTCCACAACCCCCCAACTTATCTCTTTTAATGTACTTGGGTTATGGTAGTAATATTTTCTCATATTTCAACCCTTACTCCTTTTAAGTGCTTCTCACAACATGTGTATAACTAAGTTCTTTTAAAAGAGGGATAATGATAAAATAATTTTAGGCACATAAAGGTAATTAAATGGTTTATCGAAAGAAACAAGGCTCAATTTTTCTTTTCAAGAAAAATGCTCAAATAGGTGACTAGCGATAAATATAACAAGGGTAAGTTTAAAAAGGCTCAAACGGTCCAAAAATGGCCTACATCATATCCTAAGTAGTGTGCCTTCTATGATTTTCGCCTCAAGTGATTATCAAATAAGTTCTAGAGCTTGTAGAGACCACAAAAGTATTCACAAAACAACCGCGCATAAAACTTCTCCAAATGCTTTAGACTAATCATGCAATCTTACCACAAACCAGAGTCTCAAACCAAAGAAAAATTGACACTTAATTTATTCTCAGAGCGAAGCAAGATTTAACTTCTTCTAAATGCTATATGCTATCTCGATTAAGCTCATATCATTGACATGTGAATTAACTCCAAGGCTAACACAAAGCATGCTAAAAACAAACAAACAAATTTTTTTTTTATCCTAACAACGAAAAGAAAGAAAGTGACACCAAGCAGTTCAATGAAAAAAAGAAAATAAATATGTTTCCTCCACCCCCAATCTAAATATTGCATTGACCTCAATGTAAAAGAAAAAGGAAAGGAAACTCCCTGTGTGGCCAAAAATGCACAGAAGCTGAAAATTGCGCACCACCAATTGAACTGCATACGCTTTTTGCTGAAATCAACTAGAAACTAAAAATTAAAATAGACTTAACACAACCAAAATTCTAAGTTAATAAAGACTTGACAACGAAATATTAATAATTTTTTATTTTTTTTATTTTTTATTTTTTATTTTTTTTTTAAATTTGAACTAAACTAAAAACTAACAATTAAGATTGAATGAAAACTAACTAAAAACAGAACAAAAATTAAAAGGAATAACGTACTTTTGTTGTGTGGTCAAGGTGAATAGACCGGATCCATAAGTGGAATGTCCTCCATCTTTGGATCATGTCTATCAATTAAGATCTTAAGTCGTTGACCGTTTACTTTAAAGACCCAACCATCTCTAGTATCCTCAATTTCTACCGCTCCATTTTCAAAAACATTTTTTACTATAAAAGGGCCGGTCCATCTTGACCGAAGTTTTCCAGGATGCTTATGAAGTCTAGAGTCGTATAAGAATACCCGATCATTGGGTTTAAATGTTTTCCTCAAAATGTTTTTGTCATTGAATACTTTCATCTTAGCCTTATAGATTCTAGAATTTTCATAAGCATCGTTTCTTAATTCTTCTAACTCGGTCAGCTGATATTTTCGAAGTTTACATGCTTCACCCATATCAAAATTGAAAGACTTGATGGCCCAATAAGCTCGATGCTCGAGCTCCACGGGTAAGTGGCAAGACTTTCCAAAAACAAGCCGATAGGGCGACATACCTAAGGGAGTTTTAAAGGCTGTACGGTAAGCCCAAAGCGTATCAGTTAGTCTCAAAGACCAATCTTTACGATCGGGGTTAACCATTTTTTCTAAAATTTGTTTAATCTCCCTATTAGCAAGCTCTACTAGTCCACTAGTCTGAGGATGATAGGCAGTAGAGATTTTATGTAATACCCAAAAATTTTTCATTAAAGCTTCAAAGGAACGGTTGCAAAAATGTGTACCTCGATCACTAATTATAGCACGTGGTGTACCAAATCGAGATAACACCTTTTCTTTAAGGAATTTAATCACCGTTCCATTATCATTGTTTCGACAAGCTGCTGCCTCTACCCACTTAGATACATAATCTATTGCTACAATGATATACTGGTACCCGAAGGAAGGAGGGAAGGGTCCCATGAAATCGATGCCCCAACAATCAAAGATTTCAATCACTAAAATAGGGTTCAGGGGCATCATATTTCGGCGAGACACAGCTCCTAACTTTTGACATCTTTCACAAGAGCGACAATAGGTGTTTGTATCTTTAAACAAAGTAGGCCAATAAAATACACACTACAAAATTTTTGCAGCCAATTTTTTCATCGAAAAGTGGCCTCCACAAGCTTGGGAGTGACAAAATTCTAAGACACTCGAAATCTCTTCATTAGGGGTGCAACACCTTAGAATTTGGTCAGGGCAGTACTTGAAAAGATCCCCAATAAAAATTACGTACCTCATATAAGAATTTTCTCTTGTCTTGAGCGCTCCAATCTATAGGTATCTCGCCTGTAGCCAAATAATTTACGATGTGAGCAAACCATGGTAGAGAAGTAATGGAGAGTAATTGCTCATCGAGAAAATCATCTTTGATTGGCATGTCATCACAAGTATCCTCAAAAGTGAGTCTGGATAAATGGTCAGCTACTACGTTCTCCACTCCTTTTTTATCCTTGATGGTGATATCAAATTCTTGTAAGAGGAGGATCCATCGGATTAGTCATGCCTTAGCATCCTTCTTCGTAAGAAGATACTTGAGGGCTGCATGATCTGTAAAAATAAGGATAGGAGAACCAATTAGATGAGCACGAAATTTATCTAAAGCAAATACTACAGCTAGCAACTCTTTTTCAGTTGTAGAGTAATTCATTTGAGCACTATTTAAAGTCTTACTAGCATAGTAAATGACAAAAGGTTTACCTTCCCTTCGCTGTCCAAGAACAGCACCTACAGCGTAGTCACTAGCATCGCACATGATTTCAAAAGGTAAAGTCCAATCTGGCGACTGCATTATAGGTGCGGAAGTAAGCTTGCCAATCAACGTTTTAAAGGCCTCTTGACAAGATTGACTCCACTCAAAGGGGGTATCTTTGACTAGGAGGGTGCATAGCGGTCTAGATATTTTTGAAAATTTTTGTATGAACCTCCTATAAAAACTAGCATGACCAAGGAAAGATCTCACATCCTTTATTGTCTTAGGGGCAGGCAACTTAGAGATTAACTCAATCTTAGACTGATCAACCTCTATTCCTTTAGAAGAGACAATATGCTCTAAGACAATACCGGATGGTATCATGAAATGACACTTTTCCCAATTTAAAACCAATTCTTTTTCCTCACAACGAATTAATACTCTTTCTAAATTCATTAAGCATGTTTCAAATGAAGATCCAAAAACAGTTAGGTCATCCATAAAAACTTCCATGCAATTTTCAACCATGTCATTAAAAATGCTCATCATGCAGCGTTGAAAAGTAGCAGGGGCATTACATAATCTGAATGGCATTCTACGAAAAGCATAGGTGCCAAAGGGACAAGTAAAGATGGTCTTTTCTTGGTCTTCTAATGCAATTTCTATTTGATAGTAACCATAATAACCATCTAGAAAACAGTAGAAGGGATGACCAGCTACACGCTCAAGAATTTGATCAATAAAATGGAGTGGGAAATGGTCTTTCTTGGTGGCAGCATTTAATTTTCTGTAATCAATGCACACACGCCACCAGTTCACAAGTTTGGTAGGGACTAACTCTCCTAGGTCATTCTTTATCACAGTGACTCCGGACTTTTTCGGGAAGACTTGCATAAGGCTTACCCACTTACTATCAGCTATGGGATATATAATACCCGCATCTAATAGTTTCAGCACTTCATTTTTCACTACTTCTTTCATAGTGGGGTTAAGCCTACGTTGAGGGTCTCTACAAGGACTGGTTCTTTCATCCAGATTTATTTTATGGGAGCAGATTAGGGGACTAATTCCCTTTAAATCAGCCATGCTCCATCCCAGCGCTGATTTGTGTTCATTTAAAGTTTGAATTAATCTCTTACCTTGGGTCTCAGTTAATTCAGAAGAAATTATAACAGGAAAGGTATCACCTGGACCGAGAAAGGCATGTTTTAGACCCTTAGGTAGTGGCTTCAATTCGACTTTAGGTGCTTCCACACTTGAGGGGACTTGAGTCTTGCTTCTTTCGGGCAGCTCCTCAAACCTTGGTTGCCACACTCGATTTCCATAATCCTGAGATTTGTCAAAAACAGTACATATATCAATTATGTCAGTTTTATCATCAAATAAATCTATCTCAAAATTAACAAGAAAATTTTCAAGAGGGTCATAATCATTAGTTAAGAAAACTCCCTCATTGACGAGTGACTCGATCATGTAAAGCTGGCAGTTTTCGTCCTCATCCTCGGGCTGTTTTGCAACATTGAAAATATTTACTTCAAGGGTCATGTTGCCAAAGGACAACTTCATGAGACCATTCCTACAATTTATTATAGCATTCGTAGTAGCAAGAAAAGGTCTACCCAAAATCAAAGGGATTTTAGAGTTATTGTCTACAGCAGAAATAGTATCAATAATTAAGAAATCAACAGGATAATAAAATTTATCAATTTGAATCAAAACATCCTCAACCACACCTCGGGGTACCTTGACTGAGTGATCAGCTAATTGTAATACCACGCCGGTTGGTTTGATTTATCCTAACCCCAGTTGTAAGTAAATGGAAAATGGCATCAGGTTTACACTAACTCCCAGATCTAGTAAGGCTTGTCCAACCTCATGATTTCCAATGCTGCAAGCAATGGTAAGACAGCCCAGATCTTTGTATTTCGGGGGAATTCTTTGCTCAATTAGTGCACTAACTTGCTCAGTTAGGAAAGCTATTTTCTTAACATGATGTTTCCTCTTAATTGTGCATAAATCTTTGAGAACTTTTGCATAGGTGGGGACTTGTTTAATCACATGCAAAAGGGGAAGATTAAGTTTCACTTGCCTTAAGTTCTCAAGGATTTCATCATTCATTTCCAGATTTTTCTTGTTGGATTTTAAGGCTTGGGGGAATGGGGCCTTAACAGGACTTTGGGTCACTTCAGGGTCTTTAGGCAACTTGGTATCACTACTGGTTTGACCCTTCACATTCTCGGGTTTATTCTCTGGTGGAATATGTAGTGACTTACCTCTTCGGGTCACAATGGCATTTACATTTTTCACATTTTCTTGTGCCATATGTTGACCGTGAGGTATGGACTGAGCTTGGGCAGGGAACTTACCTCGCTTAGTCATACTCAAAGAGCTCATCAATTTAGACACTTGGCTCCTTATTTCTTTGTTTTTCTCAACCAACTGTGTAATTAATGCCTCACACTTTTGGTTTGTCTTGCTTTGTGCTTCTATAAAAGTATGTAAGGAGTCTTCTAAAAAGTTCCTAGAAGATGAGGGTGCATGATAAGGTGCTGGGTACGATCTAGAGGGCTGCACATGCTGCTGATTTTCAGATTTTCAACTGAAGTTGGGGTGATTTTGCCATCCCGGATTATAAGTGTTAGAGAAGGGTGCTGAGGGCTTCTTGTACATGCCTAAGGTATTGCATTGTTCCTCGTACAGCCCTCTCATGTCAACAAAAGTGGGACAATCTTGGGCGGGATGATCAACCCCGCCACGCACAAAACATGATTCTAAAGGTTCGGCCTGATTAACCATGTGTGTTGGTTTCTTCGTTTTTAATGCCTCCAACTCCCTAGTAAGCATTTCGACCTTGGTCTTGAGGTTATCCTCTTCCCTAAGATGGTAGACTCCTCCACCACTAGGTCATGACCTATTTGTGCTCTCAGTAGCACTAGGTCCAGTCCATATGTGAGCTTTCTCAGCAAGCTCATTGAGGTACTCAATAGCCTCATCAGGGTCTTTTTGCAGAAACTCTCCATTACACATCATCTTGACAAATTGGCGTTCTCTATAGGTAAGACCCTCATAGAAATAGCTCACTAAACGCCAATTTTCATACCCATGATGTGGACACATACTTAACAGCTCTTTAAATTTCTCCCAAGACTGATACAAAGTCTCGTTTTCCTTTTGTGCAAAGGTGGAGATTTGTCTTTTCAAAGCGTTAGTCTTATGTTGAGAGAAGTACTTGTTAAAAAAGACTTCGGTCATCTCATTCCATGACCCAATTGATCGTGGTCTCAGCAAGTATAACTAACTCTTAGCTTTATCCTTTAAGGAGAAAGGAAAAAACTTGAGTCTCACAATATCATCAGTTGCATCGTGACTATGGAAAGTCGTAACTACTTCCTCAAATTCTTTAATGTGCACATAGGGGTTTTTGTTTTCCATGCCATGAAAAGTAGGGAGAAGTTGTATTATCCCTGTTTTAAAATCTTAATGACGGGTATTGGCTGGAAACATAATGCACGATGGTGTGGCTGTCCGGCTAGGATGTAGGTAATCTTTAAGTGTCCTAGCGCCATTCTCATTAGGATTTTCAGCCATGTTAACAAAATCCTCTAAATTCTCTGATGGGGGTGCACTATGGTTTGATCTGGGTGAGGTTTCACCAATGGAGGTGGAAGGAGAGGGTAACTCTAATTCGGGTCCTCTAATGAATCTACCTCGCGAACCTCTCGGTCTAAGCATGCACCAATTAATTTAGAAGGGGAATAAATAAATAAAACAATATAATAAACAGATAAATAAAAACAGAATAATAAACAGATAAATAAAAACATAATAAAATAATAAACAGATAAATAAAAACATAATAATAAACAAATAAATAAAAACATAATAAAATAATAAACAGATAAATAAAACAGAATAATAAAAGAAAATTAGAAAATCAAAACAAAAGTAAATGAATGATATTATCGTATTTACAAACTGCTGAAAAGAAAAATATTTACGATTTTTTTTTTACCGTCACACTCAAAGTTGACAAGTTTCCTTATACTTAAGCGCCAAAAAACTTGTTGATTGAAATCGCAAGTGCACGAATCGTAACAAGTAATAAAGTGAATGAGTAAGAGTATGGTCCCACGAGGATTGAAAAATTACTAATAAGTACCAAAATTTATTAAACTATAATCTATTTGATAATTCAATTGAGAGTGAAATGTTGAACAAGAGAATTTAAAATAACGAAATTAAATAAGCAAGTTGATATCAAGGAAACAAGATTCTAGGGCTTTTGATTCACCATAACTGATCCTATGCGAATTTCTTACTTGAACTAATTGCAATTATTTCCTATTGTTGATAATCGGGTTTCTAATTTATTCATTAATCTTTCTCAAGCATTAACAAAATATCTCTACAAGCAAATCTTCTACATCTCTGTGAAAACTTGATTACGCCCAAAATATAACACGGTTATTGTAGTACAGCTTTGGGGTGTCGATTCCACAGGGAAACAAGTTAAGTACAAAGGAAAATGTGTGAACCTTAAAACGAATGATAAAAGTTAAACTCAAGATTTTTGAGCTTTGATGGTGAAATAATGTAAAGGAAAATTGCGTAAATGTAAATGAAATATAAATGAGAAATAACAAGGTTCCGGGAATCCTCTTTAGGTTTGTTCCCTATTTCCACTCTTGATTCAATTGATTTTATCTCGATTGCAAGTTTCAACTCCCAAACAAGCAATCGGAATATATTCAATCAAGCACATTTACAACTCTTATATAATTGCTACAAATTAATCATTGATTTCGGTTCATGCACACATGACCGATCTTAAAGATTATCAAGAAACGACAATATATCTTAAAAGACAATATCACAGTAATGGACAATCAATAAGATAAATCCACCGGAATCAATCACATCCAAGCAACCTCAATGGAGGAGAAGGATGCAATCACCGGATTAAGAGAGTCTAAAAGAAGAAGAATAAAAAGTACATCTATCACATGAACTCAAATCTTCTTACTTAATCAATGAATAATTCATAAACAATATTTAACAATAAATCCATACAACTGAATCAAGAACAGGAAATAAAGAACAAGAAATCCCTAAAGATTCATCCCTTTCCCTTGTAAAATGATTAGTTGGCCATGGAAATCAAGGTGGAAGAACAATAAGGATGCTCTCCCCTTGATTTGGCCATGGAGTTCAAGGTGGATGAACAATATGGATGTTCTCCCCTTGATTTGCAACCAAAGAAAACTTAGAAATAAAATGGAAGAATGCTGGATTTGGATCCCTTGAATCCTCCTTGCTTTCTCTCTTCAATTATTTGAATGCCCAGCTGCACACTCCTTAAGGAGGTATTTATAGATTACAAGTAGTAGCTAAGGGTATTTTGGTCTTGGAGAAATGTCACTTGCTCGCCCTAATCAGGTCAGGAGGCGAGTGGGTCGTGCTGTGCGTCTGGGCCTGCTGTGCGTCTGGGCCTGCTGTGCTGGCCTGAACTGTTTCCACTAAAACTGCCATAACTTTCTCTAAAAAAATCCTTTTTACGAACCGTAAAATTATCCAGAAAAAGACTTCAGGATCTTTCTAAGCATATATGGCTCATTTCCTGGTTCTTCTTACATCAATACAGTTTAATCTTCAAAGATGATTGATCTGTACGGGAAATTCTGGCAATTCAGTGAAACTCCTTCAGCTTGTATGCAGAAGTGCACACACTAGTGTGCCTACCCTTAACTTGCTCCAAAGTGATGCACAAACTTGTGTGCAGTCTTTTAACTTACTGTACTTTATTACTCCAGCCTTGGTTTAGACTCTAACCATCATTGAATCATGTTTGGACACGTCTAAACCTTGGACAAAAACGAGCACCGACACCCAAGATCTTTTGGTGCTTTAAACATGGATCGCTTTATTATCTCTTTTGTACTCAGAGCACCTAAAAATGCATCGAATTAAGTCAATGATTTATGAATATCACTTTAGAGTTATCAACATGTAAAAGTGCGATTACAACCGAGATCAACCCTAAAATGTTAACAATTAAGTATTGTTTAGATGCATTTTATGACTCTCATCAAAACTCTAAACCTGTCAAAATTCAGTAAGAACAAGAAACCCCATAAAGATTACACAAGTCCATAGATATCTATATCCTACAGATTCCTTGTGGTATCTCAAACATATGCTGAAACAATTATCACTTCTCAATCTCAACTTGAATCCTAAATCATGCAAATGTTGATCAATCATTCACAAGCATTAAGCCTAGAATGAAATACTCAACAATATGAAAGAACTACTAAATTAGTTCAATTAAAGGAAGATTCACATTATTATAGTTAGACTACATCTTAACCCTAGAAAATGGAGATTAGTTCATGATAAACTTGAATAAAAACATTATCAAAGAGTTTAACATCAAGAAATTGAAAGAAATTAGGAATAAAGAAAAAAACTCAAAAACTAGTCTCCTCTTTGATGTTCTGCTTCCTTTGATTGCTCTAGAAAATGAATCCTAAAAAAAGAAATGAAAAAACCAAGCGTGCGTCTGGTTATCTCCTAAGTGATAGACTCCTCTCCCCCCTTGTTCTGGAACCAACCTCCTAAGGAAAGAAAATAATTCCTCATTTCCGAATCGTAGATTCTGCAGATTCTCAGCCTTAGATTTCAGGGCTGTTTCCACCTTCAAAACGTTAGATTCATGAAACTTCTATTTGAGGAACAATTATATCCCGTTGACCTAGCTTTCCAACACTTTTTGAATCAGCTCAATACGATGTCGTATGAGTAAGATACGGTGAGATTACTTGAGACTGTCCAGAGACGTTTCCAATTCGGGATTACATTAAACCCACCATGCCTTCCATTTGTTTGATCCCTTCCATTCAGCTTTCATTTCTTTTGATTGGGTTGGGGCAAGCCCACTTGAATTGAGCTCTATCTTTTGGGCCTTGGGCTTTATTATTTTTAGTTTCATCTTACTAAGATAGTAAACTTGACTCGATTTAAATTGCAGGCTAAGGGACGTTCCGGAACGTCAACAGTGTAGGTGGAGCAATTTCAAGCCCGGTTTCGACCTTGATACAGCCAGTATCTCTCAAAAATAAAACACGAAAGTTGTAGAACTTTTGCTTGGCGTTCCATAGCATCTTGAATCATCTCAATCGGAGCTCGGATGAGAGAGTTATGTCCGGATTACGAAACAATGTTGAAACTGTCCAAAATCGCCCAATTAGCTTCGTTTTGCACTTAACGCCTCAATTTGCATCCTAAATCAAAATAGAAGAATAATGAGTACATTTAGGCACCAAATGAGAATAAAAAACTTAACAATGAGAAAAATATGATATTTTGCATTCTCATCAGACCTTAGCAGGGTGATGTGAAAAATGCCTTTGGTGAAACCACTCAGTAGATTGCTGTCAGTAACGAGAAATGGCTTTTCTATACTCTTAACTCTATCTAGAGCTAGAGTTATGTGACCTTATGTCCTTTGTGTATTGCCTGTAAACAATGAAATCGTCTGTTCACAAAATTTACTCTTCTAATGAGATGTCCATCTAGCTGGAAGCATTACTGGCTACACTCGTATCTTTCAATTGCCATTCGTGACACTTGCTAGAGTTTTATCATGTCTTGTAGTTGACATATTTGTCTCTTGGTAGTTAAATGGAGCCTTCTTGTCTAAATAGTCTGTTAGAATTGTTTCACCTTTTTGTCAAATAATGACTACAATTATTTCAACACTGATATTAACTTGATGCTTTAATTATTAAATACTACCCCTAATCCGCAATATATTCAACCCCCACCAAAAAAGAAAAGAAAAGAAACAGAAAAAGGGAACAAACGAAAGAAAGGCCATGGCTGAGTTGACAGAATTGCTTTCATATAGTTTGTATCTGTTCTTTGTATGAGCAACAATTATTGTAGTGTAAGGCATCTTGGAGTGGTTAGTCGATCTTGTGGTTCCATTTAATTTCTTCTCAATTTCTCATGTTTATATGATTTTATCCAAGGCTACTGGATTTGTTCAGTTTCTCAGGCATGTCAGTTGCATAACCCTGATTTGGGGGGGTACTTGTTTACTACATTGCTCATTTCAAGCTCTATTAACTGATTTTTGAAGCTAAGAGCGTACATTTGCATCAGTTGCAACAGACCCACAAAATTCTGTCCCTTGCATCACGGTTATTGGATACAATGCTGTACAAGTTTGGAAAAATGGTAAGATATTCATATGTTAGTTAAAAATTTTATTTTAGGTGAACATATTACATGACACATAATCATGTTCTGAATTTTCTTATTTTGTTTCCTTATAATTGTTCAGAAGGGTTTGTCAATGCTGAGGTTCTGGCATGCAGTTTAGAGAAGGCATGGTTGGGCCTTCGTATTCAGGTATGCTAGTGCTGCTGTTTTCATGAATAGTAACTGTAGCTATTTTTGGTTGCTTCTGGTTCCAAGTCATGTGCTCCCGCTTTGCATGTTATTGGGGCTGAAAATATTGATTGCTTGTGTTTGAGCCGTTCCATTTACCTGTTTAAATGTCAACACACTTTTACTTTATCCCCTGGTAAATAAACGAAAATTTCTAAGAAACCTCTTACTACATGTTACCCAGTGATATTCAAGTTCTTGAGATTTCTAGAAAGTACATGGGTGATTAGTGTCATTTAAAATCCTATTTACATTAACAAAAACGGCTTCCTTGTTATCTATGAATTTGTTGCTTTCGTCTGACTCACGTGCCTTTTCTTAACAAGTTTTTCTGATGAAAATTCCTAGAAAACGACTGCAACCGTCCTGATTGCTGCGCTTGCTTCAAAGAAATCTGAACCATCTACCTCTGGGGCTTCTGATATTGCCCCATCTGATCAAGGAAGTTCTTCAGGTGCAGCTGTTCTGTCACCGTCAAAGGACAAACTTTTCCGATCCTATGAGGGTGAAGCATTGGTTACATCTAAGATGATAGAGGAAAACGGTGCTCACAAACAAGCAGTTAAGGTTAATTTAAGCTGCAGTTATCACCTTGTTAAGTGCATTGGTTTTTAAACAGCTTATGCTACATATGTTTTTCTGGTTTTGTTCTGAAGCAGGAGAATACTGAATCACACAAAAGAACATCTTCAGAATCATTTGATGCTAGCAAGTCAAGCAGTCCTGCTTACAAACAGACAACCTTGTCTGCTGAAGCAGCCAAAATGTTGGGGAGTGTTGGAGATGAAAAGTCCATCTCTTCCATTGAAGCAGACAAGGGTTTAGTTGGTCCTGTAATGACAGACACAGACAATTCTGGAGCTGGTCATACATCTTTCAGTGCTGAAGATAGTTGTGCTACCCCTGGCAAGGATGTTGATCATCATTCAGGTGTTCCTGAAGGAGATTCAAAGTTTCAAACTTGATTGCTGCTAAAGAAAATTATAACATACAATACGAGAAGGCTGAAGGAGTAGATGATAAGATGGTCGACGAATTGGAAAATTCTGCATCAGTCAACAAACTAAGTGACGTTCATTTAAATATCCGATTGCCCAGTGGCGTTAGCCTACTAGAAAAATTTTCTATGACGAACACTTTGGGAATGGTCAAGGATTATGTGGACAGAAACCAAGCAAGTGGCTTGGGCTCTTATGATCTTGCCATTCCTTACCCTCAGAAAGTATTCAGTGATCAAGGTATGAATACTAGATTACATCTAGCAGAGATAGACTTTAGCTGAGCGAATTTTCTCCCTACTAGTGACATGGCAGTACCTTGTTCAGTGAGGGTATTTTGCAGTGAATGCGTTAAATTATACACTATTATTTGCGTTTGTAAATCGATTACTAAGGGAAATGCCACTTAACCTGTAGAACTTTGCTATGTTTTGGAAGAAATTAGTCTTGGTGGCTCCTTTTTTGCAATGAAGTGATATGTTGACATGCATGCACATTCCTTAATGTTTCTTGATGATCTGCAGCATATTTTGAGTGTGTTTACTTTTGGCAAAGCACAAGAATTGACGTATAAAAGCTACTTATGAAAAACTAATTGGCATATAAAAGCTTGTATGATCAAAATGTTAACTATGCCACCATTTGATAGCATATGCAGGCAGTTTTTGAATAGGCCTTTGTTGTAGTTGCATTGGAGGAATGAAACATGGATGCAAGGCTTATGTCAAGTGACTATCAGTTGTGAACTGAATGTCATCAACTATTATATTTTCTGTTATGTAAAATATGATGTTCTACATGGTTATAATTGTTGCCTTTGGGCATACTGATTTCATTTTTGGGCATGTCCAGTCAAGGAACCATCAAGAGAAATTCTTTGGCTGTTGGATATCCCTCAAGTGTCTTCTTGCATGATCGTGGATCTAGATAGAAATGTTCCATTGTCCATAAGCCATGTGAATAGGAGGTAATTCTTTTGATATGGGGTTTTGTTGATTTGATATCAGTGTGTTTTCCTTTATAAAATTCATTATGTTAGGGGATGCTTAATGAACTTTCCGTGTGGGGATTGCTTTTTTCTTTACCACAGCGGTGTTCATGTCAAGAATGTTTCTCGTCTCTAGGGTGTGCATATTATGTTGATGGTAAAGCACAACATCCAAAATGTATGTCATTGGTAATTTTTTTTCAACTTGCTGCAGATTTGAAAACATCTTTATCAGAGTTGGGCCTGTTAGATAGACAAGCATTGATAGTGGTTCCATGTCAAACAGCCACAGGTTACAACAGAGAACCATCTTCATCCTCTGGGCAGGAAAATTCTACATCTAAAACAGATTCCACAAATGGAAGTGATGGGGGATATTTTGCATATGTCAAAAGGATTTTATCTGATATGAACCCCTTCCTATCTTGGTGGTGGTGCCAGTTCATCAAGTTCTGGACAAGAATCACAAACTGGCATTTGGCAGTATGGTGAGTTTCAGCATACTTTGAGCTCATTTATCTTTTAATAAGCATAAGACCTCAGATTTAGGATTTCTCTGAGACTACTTATTAATTGTAGACTTCAATTAGTGTGTGAGGCATCCTAGAAGCAATAAATTTAAAACGTGGGAGTGTATTTTTTCTTCTCAATTGCTTGTATAAGTTTGGTTAACCAATAGAAAAAAGAGAAAAGGGCCACCATTGTCTACAGGCAGGAGCCTACCAATAAGGGCTTTCCTCCTGTCAAAATTTTTTCGAGGGGTGGGGGAATCTCCTGCTATCATGTACTAATTTTTCTTTGATGATCATATTATGTTCACAGGAAATGTCTTTCGACTCCATACACCCCACTCCTGCTATTTTAATTAATGATCATTCTTCTTTCTGGAGAAACTATGTCTGCTGAAGTACTTCCCAATTAAACAAATATAGCATTACCAGTATCTGAAAACTATTGTGGTAAAAGTGCTCACCTGTTTTTGTTTAATAATGTAAGTCCAAACCCTTCGCTGCGGAATAACTTCTCCCAAACAGAGAGACCCTATACACCATACTCCCCAAACTAAAGCATCTTAACTGGTAGAAACGATGGCAGGAGCAGCAGGAAACCAGCGACATCCCGTTTTGGAAGCAATATTCACACTGTGAAACATGATAAGGATGATGGCCGGTTTGGTGATAGAAATACCTTCTGGAATGGAAACTCTACACAGTATGGAGGTGACAACAATGGCAAATAAAGCCTCTGGCATATGTTTCCTGCAAGGTTTTCTACCCTGAAATCTACTCGAAAGTGATTTGTTGATTTTCCTTTTCGCACTTCTTGCTCTGATGTTGAGTTTAATTCTTTGATAGAATTGAATACATAATAGTGACTTAAAACTCTTAAACTTTTACTATAGTTTTGCCATACTATGTTAGAGAGGCTAAAGAAGAACAATAGATACCATTGTGGTTGTAAATATTTCCTCATGTCATTTCAAGTTGCAGATTGCTAATAATTTCTTCAAATAATCCTTCATGCATGCTCTAGACTTGCACTGAAAAGTATAATATTGTTCCATATGTTCTATGAAATGTAGTTTCTTCCTTGGTCTAGTCATGAAGAGTGGTAATGCAACTTTAGGACATGATTCAACTCATGTTTATTCTTTTATGCAATATGTGATTTATTTTTTCTTTTGGAAGAAGATGATATAATGGGAAGGTGGTGTTATGTCTCCTGAGTTCTGCTACATCAGATCTGTTCTCTAAATTTGAGAAAATAGTTGATTATTTCTCACAACTTGTCAAAACTGGTTGTTAAATGTTAAAGGTGTATGCAAACCTTTTTCTATTTTTTTACCCTGCACACCAGTTATTTCCTTATGAAAAGGAAACACCTCAAGCATAACTGCTGTGAGTATATCTTGATATTTATAGAAATATTTACAGAGCAATATTGACGTTATAACAGAACAATTATTTGAAATTTAAAAAGCTGCTATACAAGTAAAGAATCCTCTTGATTATCTCCGGATTCTCCTCTTCCAGATTTATCTCCGGATTCTTCTCTAACGGATTCTCCTCTAATACTCCCCCTCAAAGTTAGCGTGGTGGAATGTGGAAACGCACACAACTTGGTACGATCCAGAAGATACTGCAGTTTTGCAACCCCTTTAGTGAATACATCGGCTAATTGTAGTTGAGAGGGAACGAACGCCAAATTGAGAACCCGTTGAGCAACAAGCTCTCTAACAAAATGCTAGTCGATGTTGATGTGCTTAGAGTGAGATTTGGTGACAGGATTTGATGCTATAAATATGGAACTGTTATTATCACATAGCAGTTTTAGAGGAGAAGAGAGTTGGATATGTAGTCCACGTAATAGCTGAAGTGTCCAGGAGAGTTCGGCAGCTACAAATGCAAGAGCCTTGTATTCTGCCTCAGTGCTGGAACGTGCGACGATAACTTGCTTCTTAGAACACCACGAAATTAAATTTCGCCCAAAATAAACAGCAGAACCTGTAGTAGATCATCGAGTATCAGGGCAACCCGCCCAATCGGCATCAGAGTAGCCAACAAGAGTTGAACAAGGATCTCGTGACAGTTGAAGACCATAGTGATAGGTGCCTTTAACATATCGTAAAATACACTTCAAGGCACGAAAGTGATCAATAGTGGGAGCATGCATATATTGACAGATGGAATTAACACTGTAAGACAAATCTAGACGTGTGAGAGTCAAATATTGCAAGGCTCCAGCCAATGAACGAAATTGTGTTGCATCTGAAAATGCGATACTAGTTGCGGAAAGATAAGAACCGACCACAAATGGTGTGGAAATTGGTTTGCAATCCACCATTTCAGCGCTAGTCAAAAGCTCTAGAGCATATTTTGCTTGACTCAGAAAAAAATCCTTTGTTATTGCGAATAACCTCAACACCAAGAAAATAGTGGAGATCACCCAAATCTTTCATAGAAAATTCGGTGGCAAGATGGTCAATAAGAGTACGAAGCATGGTTGGATTGTTACCAGTAATAACCATATCGTCAACGTACAAAAGGAGATAAATAACACCATGTTGACCGTGATAGACAAAGAGAGACGAATCTGCACGGCTCGCAAGAAATCCAAGTCCAAGCACAAAATTGCTAAAACGCTGAAACCAAGCCCCTAGAGCCTGTTTAAGGCCATAAAGGGCACGCTGCAAACAAAAAACATGATTTGGTAATTGAGAATCAATATAACCTGGAGGTTGTTCTATATAAACTTCCTCTAAAAGAAAACCATGTAGAAACACATTTTTTACGTCAAGCTGATGAAGACGCCAACTGTGCATGGCAGCAAGAGATAAGATAGTCCAAATAGTAGTAAGGCGAACAACTGGACTAAAAGTCTCTTCAAAATCAATGCCATGCTTCTGAGAAAATCCTTGTGCAACAAGGCAAGCTTTGTGACGCTCGATAGTTCCATTGGCTCGAAGTTTGGTTTTGAAGATCCACCGACAGCCAAAAATATTATGATTAGAAGGACGAAGTACCAAGCGCCAAGTGTTATTTTGTTTAAGTGCAGTAATTTCATCATCCATGGCAGAGAGTCATTCTAGATGTTTTAGAGCTGATTTAAATCCACAGGGCTCTTTAATGGCAAGATGTACCTGAAACCATTGAGGAGTTATCAAAGCAATTAACGAATGAATAGTGCGAGGCTTAATAATACCGTCCTTTGCATGAGTAATCATTGGGTGTGTAGAGGAAGTCGGTTAAGACGTTGAAGGAGGTGGTGGAGGTATGACTTCCGATGCCATCATAGGCGAGGATGGCTGAGAAGAGACAATAGACGTGGAAGACGTTGCTGTAGTGGAAGGCAACATAAGTGGCAGCAAATTGCTGCTGTTGTCTGCACAATGAGCACAAAAGATAGGAGCCTCGTGATGGGTTGAAGTCACACCTGAAGAAGAGTTATGGTCACACGACAAAGAATTTTCAAGAGGATCAATAAAAGTAACGTAATCTGTAGAAACCAAAGTGGGTAAACTTGAAGTAACGTAAGGAAAATAATCCTCATAAAATTGCACATGACAAGAGACATATACTCTGTTAGTGTTTTTATCCAAACACCGAAAACCTTTATGGAGAGGACTATAGCCTAAGAAAATACAAGGAATTGAATGAGGAGACAATTTATGAGGCATATAGTCACGCAAAAAAGGAAAGCAAAGGCAACCAAAAGTGTGAAGTGACGAGTAAGAAGGAGCTTTACCATATAAAATCTCATAAGGAATTTTCCCTTCAAGAATCAGTGATGAGAGGCGATTGATGAGATAGCAAGCCGTTGAGAAAGACTCCACCTAAAGATGTAATGGAACACTAGAATGAAACATAAGGGTGAGACCAGTTTCAGTGATATGATGATGTTTTCTCTCAACAATACCGTTTTGACTAGGAGTGTAAGGACATGCAATACGTTGTACTATACCACACTTATGAAGAAAAGAGGTAAAACAATTATTGGTAAATTTTGTGCCACCATCACATTGAAAGGATTTAATGTTTCTTTCAAATTGAGTATTGACATACTTATAAAAACGGACAAAAATATTGAAGAAATCTTACTTAAGCCTTAAAGGAAAAATCCAACTAAAGTGAGAAAATTCATCAATGAATACACAATAATACCTATATCCGGATGGAGAAGTGATTGGTGAAGGACCCCAAAAATCGCAATGTATTCATTCAAATAGGGAGGAGCAACGTTGATCTAAATTGTTAAACGATGATTTTTTCCCAATTGGCAACCAAAATACGGTGCAGAATCAAAATTGCTTTTATTAGAAATGGTAATATCTCCATGCTTATTTAAAAAGGAAACAATGCGATTAGAAAGATGTCCCAATCAGGCATGCCAAATATCAAATGTAGCACGAGAAATAGATAAAGAAAAGGTATAAAAAATTTGCATGGGCATGGTCAAGAATGTAGAGTCCTTTCTCACATCGGCCGACTCCCACCACCGTTCTTGTTGCTAGATCCTGTATAGTAAAACTAGTAGAAGAAAAGGTTATTGAGCAGTTGTTCTCATGAGTAAGCTTACTAATAGACAAAATATTTTTAGTAATGCCAGGAAAAAGGAGAACAACAGACAATGATAAAGATTTGGAAGCAACAATGGATGAGATGGAACCAATTCGAGAGATAGGCAATGAGTTATCGTTACCAACAAACACCTATTGATTACCATTGTAAGTGACAGAATTATCAAAAGACGCAACATCGTTTGTCATATGCGAAGTGGCTCTTGTATCTGTGTACCATTCGGAATCAATGGGATTATCAAGAGAGGTGGCAGAGAAAGCTTCAATTAAGCCACCAGCCTTGGCCTTTTTTAATAATTTGCCGAGTTTATAACACTTTTTGGCAGTGTGGTTGTCTTTACCGCACCACTGGCAAGCAACAATAGATCCTTTAGTGAAACCTTGTGCAGAATTGTCCTGCTTTGTGCGACCAGTGGAAATGGCAGAAGGACGACGTTGTGCAATGAAAGCCTACTGCTAAGAGGAATCACCAGGAATGGATCGAGAGAAAAGCTCATGACTCAGAGCTTTGGGAACCAAATTGGCGAAGGAGGGCAGTGGCATCTGAGACAACATAGATGTCGAAATTTTTTTGAAATCTAATCCAAGACCACAAAGAAACCAATGTACCTTATCAGTGTCATCAACTGGTTTGCCAATAGCACTAAGTTGATCACAAAGAGAGTGAAAAGAACGAGCATAGTCAGCCACACTGCGAGAGCCACACTGCATTAACTGAAGTTCGTCTTTCAATTGAATTTCTCTTGTCTTGGAGCTGTGAGAAAATGATGCTTCGAGATTCAACCAAGCATCATGAGCAGTTGAGGAATTAACAACCTCGGCCATACATTCCTCTGCAAGAGAAGCGTAAATAAGGCTGAGCAACATTCTGTCTTGCGTATGCTATATCTTGTAAGCTGGATTATGAACTTGATTGGAACCCTCTCGGAGCATGGTTAGGGGTGCAGGGGAAGACCCGTCGAAGAAGCCCATGAGATCTTAACTGTCAAGCAAGGGAACGGATTGGCTATGCCAAAGGAGGTAATTGGTGGAAGTGAGTTTGATGGTCACCATGTGAACCATCGTATTGAGCAGAAGCTTTGGAGCTTGAAGCGGCCATGGAAAAAAAAAAAAAAGGTTTTAACCGAAAAGCTCTAATACCATGAAAAGGAAACACCTCAAGCATAACTGCTGTGAGGATATCTTGATATTTATAAAAATATTTACAGAGCAATATTGACGTTACAATAGAACAATTATTTGAAATTTAAAAAGCTGCTATACAAGTAAAGATTCCTCTTGATTGTCTCTGGATTCTCATCTTCCAAATTTATCTCCGGATTCTTCTCTAACGGATTCTAAAGAATCCTCTTGATTGTCTCCGGATTCTCCTCTTCCAGATTTATCTTCGGATTCTTCTCTAATAGATTCTCCTCTAATACCTTACCTAGCAGGTTATAATTATATTATGTGGAACAATATTATGAGATACTAAAAATTTCGTTGAACAGAGAGAAACATGATCTCATTGGAGGGAAAAGAGATTTATGAGTGTGAGTGGTGGTGTCTCGGCAAGGTAATGGGGACCATTAGGGTACCAGTGTTGGGGCATATATAGGCTGGAACACAAGAAAGAGGAGGAAAGGGACCTTTATTCAGGGAAAAGGAACTTCAAACATTTTGTTTGATGGAAATAAACTTGTTAGTCAAATTAACTAAAAAATGATGTTGAAAAAAAGAGGGAAAAACTGAGAGCACAGTGAGTGTTGTTCTTCACCACTAGGACTGTAGGAGTAATAAATTTGGTAGAATATGAGTTGTACTATGTTTTAACAAAGTATAAGGAGTAGCGTAGCCTTTTGGTTCTTTTGTTTTGTACAACAATGGCATTATCTATTTTTAAAGAGTAATGCTAGAGGAATACTCAAACTGGACATTCATTTCTAATATCTTGTAAGTTGATTACTAATTGAATGATACCTGTTGAAGCTAGATTGGTAAATTACTGTTTTAATTTTAAAAAAACCACTATTTGACACTATATTGAGTGGGAAGGAGGATTTTCATTTGCCATTATTCTAGGTGGCAAGAATGGATGTTTGTGAATCTTTGCCTTTTTTAAACATTCAAAAGCATGCTGCATAAGCATTTAAAAAACATGAAAGAAAAAGCAAAAGAGAGTGTTGCTAACCCAAACCCAATTCTCTCCAAAATGCACCCTTATTCATTAACCTCAATTGTTGAAGATAGTAAAATGAGGATAAAAAATATATTATTTTTTAGTTCTGTCTATGTTTTCTGAAAATAAAGTAGTATTGTTTAAGAAGAAGGGTTAATATAATTATCCAAATCCTAAGAATCTTTGACCAATGGGGACATAATTATCATTGTTAAAGGCAGTGTACCATCCTGCAAAATTATGTGAACTCTCTTGTGCATAAAGAACAACAGATTTCTTGAAGCTTCTTCATTCCTTTATTTGCCTCACTGAATTCCCTTTGGTCCCTAAATTTTCCATTGTACAAGCATCGTTTAGCAGAACAATTTCTCAGCTCCTGAAAAGTGAAGATTGTAGCTGAAACCATCAAACCATCTTCACCAACACCTAAGAATCTTTAGGCTTTCCCTCTTGGGCCATATGACTCTAATGGTTTACACCCCAATTATAGTCTTCTACCCCATGATTGATGATGAAGATAGTCATCTCAAAGTCAAAAATGCATCTGCTAAGATGAAGGATTCCCTCTTCACAACCCTTACTTTCTTTTACCCCCTTGCCTGTAGAATCAAAGACAACCTCTATGTTGACTGTAAGGACGAGGGAATATTATTCATGGAGTTACTTTTCACTTGGCTGAGTTCCTAGAACAACCCAAGTAAGAGTTGTTAGATCAGTTCCTTCTATACCAAGTCACTTGCCCTGAGGAAACGGAACTTGCAGCCCAGGTAACTATTGAACTCAATGTATTTACTTGTGGTGGGATTGCGATTGGTATGTATTTTTTTACACAAAATCATTGATGGAAACACAATGAGTGCATTTAATAAAGCTTGGGGACATATTGCTAGAGGATCCTTAGATGATCAAGTAGTATTAATTGCTGATCATACAACAGCGGCGTTCTTAGTCTTCCGGCGGAGACTCACTTCCTACTCATTCTCCAGTGTGGCTAGGAAGCCCCTTTGGTAAAGAAGGCAAGAAGATTTGTGTTTGATGCTAAAGCAATATCAAAACTGAAAGACAAAGCTGCTAGTGAAAGTTTTCTTAAACCTACTTCTGTGGAAGCTGTATCTGGGGTAATTTGGAAATGTGCTATGAAAGCTTCTAGATCAGTAGCGTTGAGCACACAGCATCAACCATCAGTGTTAGCTCATGCTGTGAATTTAAGGAAAAGAATGGAGCCAAGTTTGTCAGAGTATTCAATTGGGATTATTGTATGGAAGGCATTTTCATCATATAACATGGACGAGACAGAGATCATGGAACTACATGGGTTGGTGAGTTTATTGAGAAAATCGATTGCAATGATTGGCAGCGAGTATGTGCGAAATCTGCTGGGTATTGAAGGTTTTGGGGTTATTTCCAAGTGGCTTGAGGAGGTGGGAGAAATGTATTCTGAA
The DNA here is from genome assembly GCA_023935145.1 of Bretschneidera sinensis. Classification (NCBI taxonomy): domain Eukaryota; kingdom Viridiplantae; phylum Streptophyta; class Magnoliopsida; order Brassicales; family Akaniaceae; genus Bretschneidera; species Bretschneidera sinensis. The sequence continues at coordinate 88,743,034 of CM043698.1, forward strand.
GGAAATCCGATTGCGTATGCATTTACAAGTTGGTGCAAGATGGGGTTTAATAAAGTGGATTTTGGATAGGAAAACCTGTATTGGTGAGTGGTGGAAGAGTGGTTAATGCACTGTTCAAGAATGTTGTTATTTTGATGGAAACTGCAGTGGATGATGGAATAGAAGCATGGGTGATTTTGGAAGAAAATGAAATGGCTACAATAGAGCAGGATCCGGAGTTCCTTGAATCCAGGTGCTTTGACATTGCCATATCATTAAAGTTCTCAATGATATAATCAATGGTCTACGTGGTTGAAAAAGGTTGTGACCTTGTTTATGTAATACGTATGTTTGCTTCATGATTAGGATGCTAATCCAATGCTTGTTTGGCTTCCATCTTTTATATATATATTTTTTATTTTTTTATGACAAGAAATTTCACCTGATTAATTTTTGGGTATACGCAAACTGTATTGTCCATATGTACCCATTAAAACTATGAATAAATTTTACAAGTATAATCTTTAAAGAGTTATTTGCACTAGAGAATGAACTCAAGTAAGCATACTTTATGAGACGCTTATCTTGGTTTGAATCACCACTTGAGCTAAGCAAATGAAGTGGGGATGTGGCTAGAGTCATCCTCCACATTTTTACAATAAGCAAATTAACTCATAAACCTCTCAAGTCTTTATTTCTATTTTCCTAACTTCTCTGAATTAATGATCTTGACTTTGACGATTACTAGCGTCGAACAGCAACAATTATGTAGTATAAGCAGAAAAACGTTTTTATAAAGTGTTTGGTAGTTTGGAGAGAAAAAGAAAGGGGTATTTAAAGGAAGTATAGAGGAGAAGAGAAAAGAAAGTAGGGTGGTTACCATTTTTCTAGTTTGGATGTTATAAAATAAATAAATGAGAGCGTAAGAGTGTTAAACACATTCCTTTTGTTTACATAGGAGGGGTGGGGAGGGAGAGGAGAAGGGAATATATAAATTTTTGTTGTCATATTACAAATATATCATTTTTATAAAATTCAAACAGCTAGAAAAAAAGATAAAATTGGAATTACACAATATAAAAACAATAACCCCCAATTGCCTTTCTTCTTAAGGTTGTGTTTGTTTGCACTTAATGGCTCCATATTTGAATCGGTCAGATGTAGTACTATTAAGTTTGTTTGTTTTCATCTCTTAATAATGGGTCTAACTTAATCAAACTTAAAATTGAGTCTTAATTTTAAGCAAAAATATCTTCATTGTATTATCAAAATATCACAAATACCCTCTCATCACCAAAACCCATCTTACCCTTCCTCCGAATCCACTTACCACTTCGCTGGACCTTTCCTTCTCCATCCTACGCCGACCACTGTTGTCACCACCACCACTCCATTTTTTTAATTTTTAATTAGTTAGGTGTTCATCGGCTTAGCTTAAACGTGTAATAATTCTGGGCAAAAACATTTGATCCCTAATTAAATAAATCTCTGTTGGTGGCAATACCTCAATAAGAGGGGAATCTCTCTCGTTTTAAGAAACACGAATAAAACTTTTCCATAAAAGAAAACAGACTACCATATTGATCTTCTTTTTTTGTGTTTTTGGGCTATGTCACAGTCGTAAATTAGATGGAGAGGAAGCAACGATTCTTCTCAAGTGAATAGAAAGTTGGATCTGCATATCTCACCTGAATCGCCCCATCTATCCTCTTGAGGACAAGTTTGGTTTCCCCCGGTTCGAATATGAGAAGTACGCCATGCTAATGTGCCTTGGATGATCCACATCTCAGGGTCAGGCACTTATCAGCACATTGAACTATCCATGTGGCAGAAAGGCCTGATAGCCCAGGCACAACGACGCAATTATCAGGGGTACGCTCTACAACTGAGCAAATAGCCCATCGTGCGGGCCTCTTATTGGGGCCCACTATGCCAAGCCAAAATCAAGAGAAACCCCATCCCTCTCATTCCTTTTTATACATCACCATGTCCCTCTGGTGTGAAGATATAGGGGTGTAAAAGGGGATCATATCAACTTGTTCCGACCTAGGATAATAAGCTCATAGGCTTGGTCTTACTTCACCATCGAGAAACGAAAAAAGGCTTCCATCTGCAAGTTTAACTCCGATGTAGCTTGCTTCTTTTTGGGTGTGATGCAGTGTCAAACAAAGTTAAATGATGAGGTGGTCAGGGGCTGTCATCGAGGAGGTCAAGAGCTAAAAGCTGACATGTAGTGGGTCACCCATGTCGAGTTTACTCCAGAGGAGGAAGGGCCATCATGTGGCGCATCCTGAGTTGCTGATTGTGAGATCAGGTAGCTTGAGGTCCCTGAGGCATTATAACCATTAAATAAAGGTCCTGATCATGACAGAACGAAAGACGGGATTCAAGGCTGAAAGGCAGGTGGGCCCACTGGATGAAAGGCTAAATAGAGAGGGCACAGTCTGTCTCGTCGTTCGCATACAAGTGGTTGGATCTGAGGTTGCTCTTTGGAGTGTTGGGCGCATCGTTGGAACCAATGTATATGAGCACAGCTGATCCCTTGCCTCACCTCAGCATCAAGGATACCCCAATTGTTAGTCCTCTTTCTCTCACAATGGTACATTTTATTGGTAATTAAATTTGTTATCCTTTTTTTCTTTGCATCTATCTTTTTGTGGTTTTTATCTGTTTTATATTTTTCAATTTGTTATCTTTTTTATTTTTAAAAGCACAAATAATAAAAAAGAAATCAAGGTTTTCTTTTTAGGTGTACTTGTGGAAGTGTTGATCAACACTCTTTTCAAGTCTTATGATCAATATGCATGAAAAATTACTCCATTTAATGCAAAATAAGAGAGAGGTTGATTGAGTTTTATATTATATTTTAGTTATTTGGATTGATAATTTATTGAACTTTTTCATGTATTAGTGAATTTATTTTTAATTTATATTTAATTTTATTGACTATTTAAGCATTAAATTAGTAATATGTATTCATTGTTAACCTAATCTATTTTTATGTTTAAATTGATTATTTAATAAAATTAGGATTATGGCTCAATCCATTAAAGAAAATAAAAATAAAATAAAATTGAGAATATTTTTGTGACAAAACATGCAAACTTTGTTCAAATCAACAACTGATTTATATTTGCAACAAACAGCCATGTTCTTTAATAGTTAAGAGGGTTAAAAAGAAAAAATACACATATTTAGATGTTTCAATAAATTAAGTTATCAAACAGTCTAAACACTAAACCATTTAGCATTCAGAAACTGCATCTTATTGGTTCAACACTATTCAGATGTTTATTCAGTATTCAACACTTAACACTTAAAAAACAAACGTCACCTATGTTCCTTCAATTCTCTTTCTATTAAAAAAAAACTCTTAAATAAGGGTATGATACACAATCATCTCATTTTTCCTCTTATCTCCTCCCCCGGCCCCCCCCCCCCCCCCAACCAACCAAAACATTCTGTTCCAAACACACTGTTAAGTTTATAAAAAAAAAAAAAAAGGTGTTTCTGATGAGGAGGCATAGAAATCTTTTGACCTGAACATCAACAATTATATTAAGAGTATTAGGTTAAACCATATGAAGCTAAGTTTGACTTTGTAAATTTGTAACTTCATAATATCAGCAATGCATATCTACTACTAACATTTGTTTTCCTCACCAATCAAATTCCTTAGCCTGCAAATGAAATATACTGCAATTTTACGTCGCGCCCAAGTCACCCATACGATGATCAAAACCAAGCTCTTCTTCAGCTTTACTTAGCAAAACTTTAAATGAAGGTTGGTTCAAATATGATACAGGAATCACAAATCTCTTTTTCTTAGTCTCCCCAACCAAGGACGGATCCAAAAAATTTCATTAATAGAGACAAAATTTTTGAAGTATATTTACTTATAATTTGAAAGAAAATATTAACACAATTTCATAAAACACATTCGAAAAGGAGAAGTACGCCATGCTAATGTGCCTTAGATGATCTACATCTCAATGTTAAGCGCTGATGAGCACATCGAATTATCCGTGTGGCTGAGATCCCTCACAGCCCAGGCACAATTACACAATTATTAGGGGCGTGCTCTTCCACTGAGAAAATAGCCCTTCGTGCGGGCCTCCTATTGGGGCCTGCTATGCGAAGCCAAAATTGAGAAAAACCATCTCTCTCTTTCCTTTTTATACGCCCCCATGTTCGTCCGGTGTGGCAACATGGGGGCGTAAAAAAGGATCCTATCAACTTGTTCCGACCTAGGATAATAAGCTTATAGGCTTGGTCTTACTTCATCGTCAAGAAAAGAATAAACGTTTCCACCTACAAGTTTAACTCAGACGTAGCTCGCTTTTTTTTGGATGTGACTGTAATACTCGTAATCAAAAGGTAAGGGTAAAGAAATGATTTAATAAATATGACATGAAATTTAAATAATATATATATATATATGCGAAGGATTTAGTATTGAATAAAATAATTCTTAAAAAAATCGTGAATGCTATAAAGGAAAAGGAAAATGAAAAAGAAAAAGAAAAAGTAAAAAAGTTTTGTTTTTCCAAAAAAACAAAAAAAAAAACGTGGCAGCTTGAGAATTGGGGGGGTGCTATTTTAATTTTTTTTGCATATAAATAGTTTAATTTTGCTTTTATTTTAATTCTTACCAAATCCTGTTTGGTTTCTTCAATTACTCTATTTCTCTAAACACTTGGGGACCGAAAGAAAGGTTGAAAGAGAAAAATTTTAAAGAGGTTTATGGGAGAATTTTATAGACAGTTACGTGAAGCGCCAAGAAAAACAGAAGGTAATAACGGGAAGTTTATTTTTTGAAATTTTAGCATACATGAAATTTCCCAGAATTTAAAGTGAGAATTTTCAAATGGTGTAAATTATGGAAGAATTGAAGAAATAATTAGAAATTTTAATATAAATATTATATCAGGTATTGAAGATCAACAACCGGGAGAAATTGCTGAAAGGAATGGGAAAGGCAAGGAGGTGATCCACGGGTAGCTCTAAGTGCTACGTGGTGAGTTAGATTTACTTAAAGTAATCTAATAAAAATGAAATATCTAGTGATAATATTAAAATAAATTATCAGCTTAGGCTTAGTGGCAGATGAAAAATTGATTGATAGGTATGATAGGAATTTTGGACATCTAGAAAATTATTATGTGAGAAATAATGTTTTTGGAATAATAAGTTGATTTAATAATAAAAGCGATAAGTAAAGCTCTTGATGAGCTATGGTTGATGTTTTGATACAAATTATAAGGAGATGAAATTTAGTGGATCTTGACAAGCTATGATGGATGATTTGATGTGATTTATGAGGAGAGGAATTTAGTGGAATTTCTTTCAATAATAATTTGAGAATAATCAGGATAGCCAATTTAAATATTTGAATTCATGTTTGTTTTTATGTTATTGTTCATATGTATATTTCATATCATTGTTCATATGCATATGCATGAAATAAAAGAACCGAGAGGGGGCCGGTCTAACTGAAAAACCATGACAATCGGTCTATGCTAGAAATAAATGAAAACCGTAATAGCCAGTATATGCTGGAAATAAATACTGTGACAACCGGTATATGTTGGAAATAAAGAACCGAGAGGGGGCTGATCTAAGATAAAAACATGTTGACGTGTGGGAAGACGTTCCCTAATAATAATTCATGTATTGCATATGTTTTAAATATTGATTGCATTACTGAAATGCTGAAGTGTTGTTTGTTATTGTGAATTTATTTATAGATGAATGAGTCTCACAGAGAGATAGTTATGGTGAGAAAGAAACATAGAAGTATGATACGATAAGAACCATCTAAATGGTAGACTTTATGTTGTGAACCTCATTACGAGGTAATTATGAGATAATTGATGGTCTTAAGGTGAACCAATAAATAAGAAGAAGAGATTGATAGAGAATGAGACTTATGATATGTGTAGTGATAGTGGAATGCTAGTATCAAGTTGTATGAGATATAAATAATTAAATATTAAAAGACCATTTATACAAATTGAGTACTTCTAGTACATTTAATTCATTGAGCTTGTGAAGCTCACCCCTCATTGTACAATGATTTCAGGTAGCAAGCAGGACAAATAGTTTGGTGAGTTAAGGTTCAGATGAAATCAATATCTGTAAGCTACGTACGTGTCCACATCCTCAGACTAATGAGAAAATGAAATAAAAATTTATTTGTAAATATTCATGCATTTTACATTGTATTTAATGTTTAAGTCAAAGATCATAATGATGTATCTCCCTTGTTGAGGGTTGAGGATTGATGTAAAAATTTATGTTAGTGTTATTTTCTTGTTGTATATATGTGTCATGCTGCGATTTTCAAAATGTGACAATACCGTCTCGGGGGTGGCTAACCCGGGATGGGTCGTTACAATTTTGGTATCAGAGCATTAGGTTTTATGATTATGTAGACTGCATAAAAATTAAGAAAGTGGAAGATTAAAATAAATTATATTTTAAATAGTCTGAGGATGACACGTGGACGTGCTAGAGCTAGAGTTATAGTTGTTGATTTGAGAGGGCGTGGTAGGCCCCCAATATTTTTGACAAGTTGAGGTTGAGTCTGAATCTGTGGTTCCTAGAAGAGAACGTGTTGACAGTATAATTGATATTAGTCAAGGTGTGAGAGAATCTGAAGTTGAAAGAGATGAGCTAAGATAAGCTCTTACACATGCTCTTGAGAAAATGAATGTAACAAATGATAGAATTGATAGCTTATAGCATAGACTTGATGAATAGGCTAGAGCAGTGCCTGAGGTTATTAATCCAGTAATGATAGGCATTTAAAAAGGGGGAAAAGTGAGTTTATGCATGAGATACAAGGGGATTGTTATGTTGAATGCTTTGTTGTTTAAAGGATTTATAAAACCTTTAAGCCTGGGTTATGGGTGAAACACGTAGAGAGATTTTTTTTGATATTTTACCAATGATTGTCAGGCAGAGGGTCGTCCTTGCTACGTTTAAGTTAGAGAAAGAGGCCCTAGAATGGTGGGAGGATATTCTTCACAGGGTAAGTAGAGATGTTGATAAATCCTTAACCTGGAATAAATTTAAAGAGGTTTTTCTTGATAGATACTTTCCTTATACCTCTAGAGCCCAACAAGATAGAGATTTTATTTATTTGAGGTAAATGTGTTGACTGTGGCTCAGTATGATAGCAGATTTGTGGTCTTATCGATGGTTGTATCGGAAGTGGTAGATCTAGAGGAGAAGAAGTGTAAGAGATTCATAGATGAACAATGTTTTAAGATTTGATCAAAACTATCTTATATAAGGCATATGAATTATGTTAGATTGGTGGATATAGAACTTCATATTAAGAAGGATGTGATGGAATTTAGAGGAATGAGGAATTGATGGAAGAAGTCTATATTTGAGGAACCCAGAGGTGGTACTAGTATGAGTGTGCAGGGTGAGAGACCGCCCAGATGAGGCGTTCCTTGTCACAAGGAACTGTAGTACGGAGTGAGAGGAAAGCAGGATCTATTGCTTTTGTAGCTCAAAGTAATATTGGTGGGACCCCTAGGTTTGGGAGACAGGTTATGGGAGCTGGGAATCATGGCAGAGGAAGTAAGTATGCCACCAAGGGGAAGTGGTAATCTGATGTATGATTGGGAGATAGAAGTTTGTTATATATATATAAGATATTTATCCCAGAATTTTCAAAAAAATTGAAGTGCTTTATGTGTAGAGAAGGTGGACATATCAATGTTGGTTGATCTTGGTGTAACCCATTCTTTTGCATCCAGTATTCATATTAAGTCTATTGAAGTATGTATTAGTCATTTGATGCATAATATTTTGTTGAAGTTCCCACTAAAGATTGAGTGATAATCATAAATGTTTACAAGTGTTGTGTGATTCGTATCAGTGATAGAGAATCTGAAGCTAATTTATTATATTTGAATATAATATAATTTCATTTAATTTTGAGAATGAATTAGTTGTCGATGTATTACGCTTGGGTTGATTGTTCCGGAAAGAAGGTAGTGTTCAAGATATGGACATGAGGAGTTTAACTTTCAGGGAGAACATAAGATGCTCTCGAACTATCTTATTTTGATCTGACCACTAGTAGATGGTTGAAGAAATGTTGTGATGAGTATTTAGCATACATAATGGATTCTAAAATGGAAAATAAGAAGTTAGAATAAATCTTAGTGGTGAAAGATTATTCTAATGTAATTCTTGATGAGTTGTCTAGGTTGCCTCCAAGTAGGGAGATTAAATTCTCTATTGATGTGATACTAAGATCATCACGTATATTTAATACCACCCTACAGAATGACACCAGCTGAATTGAGAGAGTTGAACGTACCATTTTAAAAAAATTTAGATAAACAATTTATCGGACCTAATGTATTTGGGGAGCCCCTGTGTTGTTCGTGAAGGAGGAAGATGGAACGATGAGATTGTGTATAGACTACAAATAGTTGAATAAGAACAAATATCTTTTACCCAGGATAAATGAATTGTTTGAGCAGTTTCAAGGAGGGGGAGTGTTTTCTAAGATAAACCTAAGATCAGGTTATCACCAATTGAGGATAGAGAAGGGAGACGTGTCTAAGACTGCTTTTAGAACACGTTATGGTCATAAGCTTCTTGTGATGTCATTTGGATTGACTAATGTTTCAGAAAACATTCATGGACTTGATGAATAAAATGTTTAAACTATTTCTTGATAGTTTTGTGGTTGTGTTCATTAATGACCTCTTGGTGTATTCTAAGACTAAGGAAGAGCATGTAAAATATTTAGAAATTACGTTGGAAATTTTGATGAGAGAGAGATTATATGTAAAGTTCCTTAAGTGTGAGTATTGGCTGAATGAAATAATTTTTTTCAATTTGACTTAATGTTATTATCCTCGGAACAATTTGCTAAACTTTGAGTAATTCATTTAAGTGATTCTCATCAGACTTATTCGCCAAACTCTGAGTAGTTTGACTCTTGTCATTCTCCTCAGAACTATTCACCAAACTCTGAGTAGTTTAACTCAATGTCATTTTCCTTGGATTTATTCTCCAAACTCCGAACAGTTTCTTCCAAGTGATTCTCCTTAGACTTATTCTTTAAACTCCAAGTAGTTTGACTCAATGCCATTCTCCTCGGAACCATTCTCCAAACTCCGAGTAGTTTCATCCAAGTGATTCTCTTTGAATTTATTTGCTGAACTCTGAGCAGTTTTACTCACGTCATTCTCCTCCGAATTGTTCGCTAAACCCCAAGCAGTTTGACTCAATATCATTCTTCTCGGACTTATTCTCCAAACTTTAAGTAGTTTGACTCAATGTCATTCTTTTCAGAACTATTCGCTAAACTCCGAGTAGATTCATCCAAGTGATTTTCCTCGGACTTATTCGCAAACTCCTAGCAGTTTGACACATGTTATTCTCCTTGGAATTATTCGTCAAACTTCGAATAGTTTGACTCAATGTCATTCTCATCAGACTTATTCTCTAAACTCCAAGAAGTTTCATCTAAGTGATTATCCTTGGACTTATTCTCCAATCTCCGAGTAGTTTCATCCAAGTGATTCTCCTCGGACTTATTCACTAAACTCCGAGCAGTTTGATTCATGTCATTCTCCTCGAAACTATTCACTAGACCTTGAGCTGTTTGATTCAATGTCATTCTTATCGGATTTATTCTCCAAACTCCAAGTAGTTTCATCCAAGTGATTCTACTCGGACTTATTTGCCAAATTCTGAGCAGTTTGACTTATGTCATTCTCCTCAAAACTATTCACCAAACTTCAAGTAGTTTGACTCAATAACATTCTCCTCAGACTTATTCTCCAAACTCTGAGAAATTTCATCCAAGTGATTCTCCTCGGACTTATTTTTCAAACACCGAGCAGTTTTACTCTTGTCGTTCTCCTCGGATCCATCTCCAAAATCCAAGTCGATACTACTCGAACTTACCTACTTGATAGAGAGAAAGTTCAGTCAAAAGTCTGTATCTTACAAACTCACAACTTTCCCTTCTGAGAGAGCACTGAAATGTCAAGTCTCATTGGAGTCTACAATTCCACTTGAACAAGTGGTGCCTAGTTACCAACCCTCCTTAGAACACTCAAAGGGTAGCCCTACACTAACCCTCATAATGCTCAAGTAAAATTCGAGTCTCTATTTTTTTCCTCCTTAGTACTCGAGTAACCTAAAGCAATGACAAACTTAATCTAGACCCCACAACACCGAAAAAAATTGCTCGAAATAAACTCTACCTCATCGACTACATAATTGCACTCAAGGAACCGGGGGGCATCTGATGTAGGGGAAAATTCTCTTTCCAATAACATAATAACACGTGATAACACTTAAGGGTAAAAGAATAATTTCACAACCCAAACGAATCAATCAATTTAATCACCACACTTGGTAAAAGGCATAATGGTAATTTCACATCAATATCCCAATACTATTATGACACTCCACCTTACTGTCCAATTTAAGGATAGACCAGTATTTAAATAAATCCAATCTATGGATAAAATAGTCTAGCTTGTGAATAACTTTGACTTTATCTACAGGAATTTAATTCCTATCACAATACTTAGTGATCAATCACTCTCTTAATTGGACTCTACTCCAAAACATTATATAAAAATGCTCTCACCAGCAAAAAGTACATTCAATTCTCATTCACAGCTTTCAGTTTTATTTAGCTCTCCTTATTCACCAAATATCTATTCTAACTTAGTTATAGGAAAGTCCCCCCGGAGGCACACCTCCTCGTGTCATCTGGCGACTTTTAGGTTTTCTCTTCGTTTCGTGTGTGTAGGTTCTGCTCCCCGACCGTTCGAATTCTTAGTAGATTTTTAGCATCAACAATTAGGATGGAGAGAAATATATAGAGATATTGGTTTAAAAGGATAAATACTAATGAGTTTAGAAAGAGAAAGTGAATTGTTCAGTTTAAAAGAGAAAGATTTTCCATGAATTTGAATTCTAGAGATATAAAATCTCTTAAAAAATTTATAGTATGTTTTTATAGACCTCACATAATTCATTTTATCATAATCTTATTAAAAATTTATAATTAAAAAAATAAAGGCACAATTACAAAATTTTATTATTAAAAGATTGCTTGAGGAGAGGATTAGTAACATGGTTATATGAGATCGCCCAGAGTTGGGAAGTGGAGAAGGTGGTGTTATTTTTTGTTACAGCTTGGGCATTATGGTATAACATAAACAAGGTGAAACTGGATCTGCTGGGTGGTAATTCACCTAAAGAATATAATGAATTTTTTTTCTTCTTTTAAGTAATCAGGTTGCTCATGTATTAGCACAAAATGCAAAAGATATTTAGGACATAGTGTTATTAGGCTCCAACTTTTTTGGAGACATTTCTAGCTGCGGATTGTACTGCTTAGGCTTTATGAATTTGTTCCTTCAAAAAAATAAAAGAAAATAAATTTGGTTTTTTTTTATCAAACTCTTGTAAAAATAAACCTTATTTCCTAAAACTTATCTTTTTTGGCTTATGAGCTTACCCTAAGGGTGCCATGTGTTGGTGTTTAATTAATCAGAGAAAATCGTCCCATATCATATGCCCCCCACTTTCTTAGATGAATTTTATTTAGTTAAGGAAGTAGTCTCGAATTTGTATGCCTTTTTATGCTCGATTTTCTGGTTAACAATATGCTGAGCCAAGTGGATCTTCGAAGAACATGTGCTGAAAAAGTGAAGTACTCGGGCTATTGTCTTCAGGCCTTTTGGAAAAAAATGCACCATGACAAAAGACACTCGAGCTACTCTCCTTAGGTCTTTTGGAGAAAATGTGTCGAGGAGGTGAAATGCTTAGAGCATTTTCCTCCGGCTTTTTGGAATAAAAAGTGTTGAGGAGGTGAAATACTCAGCATACAAACCTTGATGTATGGTTGAAAAACCTATCGAGGGTGAAATCTTTGACATACAAGCCTTGGTGTATGGCTAAAACCTTCAAAAAAGCCTAAAATGTTTGCATACAGGCCTCGGTGTGTAGCTGAAAAACCTATTGAGGGCTTGAAAACTTCGGCATACAGGCCTCGGTGTAGTTGAAAAACCTACCGAGGGCTTGAAACTTTTGATATACCGGCCTTGGTGTATGGTTGAAAAGCCTAATGAATGCCTAAAATCTTCAGCATATAGGCCTCAATGTATGGTTACAAAACCTACTAAAGACTTGAAACTTTTGGCATATAGGCCTTGATGCATAGTTTAAAAACCTATGCAGGGCATGCAACTTTTGGAATGCAGGCCTCAGTGTATAGTTGAAAAACCTACTAAGGGCCTGAAACTTTCTACACCGACCTTGGTGTATGGTTGAAAAACCTATCGATGGCTTGAAATCTTCGGCATATAAGCCTCGGTGTATGGTTGAAAGACTTATTGAGGACTTGAAAATTTTGACATATAGACCTCGATGTATGTTTGAAAAACCTACCAAAGGGGTGAAACTTTCAGCATACAAGCCTCAGTGTTTGGTTGAAAAACCTACCAAGGTCCCAAAACTTTTGGTATGCAAGCCTCAGTGTTTGGTTGAAAAACCTACCGAGGACCTAGAACTTGCGACCTACAGGCCTTGGTATATGGCTGAAAAACCTACCGAGGGCCTGAAACTTTCGGCATACATGCCTCGGTGTATGGTTGAAAAACCTACCGAGGGCCCAAAACTTTTGGCATGTAGGCCTCGGTAATTAGTTGAAAAATCCACTGAGGGCTTGAAATTTTCGACATACAGGCCTTAGTGTATGGTTGAAAAACCTACTAAGGGCCTGAAACGCTTGATGTATTGGCCTCAGTGTATGGTTGAAAAACTTACTGAGGGTTTTGGTTCTTAGGCATTGTGACTTGATTATTTGGGTGCTGCACTCCTTGGATTGCTTACAATTATTGGGTCCTATTTGTTTATTTTCTAAAAGGTGAGGTACTAGGAAGTTCTTTTCTGAAGAAGTGAAAGGTCAATAAATTCTTCTACTTTTAAAGTACTCGGGAAGTGTAAAAGGCACGATTTGAACCCTTAATTTGTTTCGATCCATGCTGTTTATTTTTCTTTATAAGGAGTAAGGCTTCTTGGGTTTAAGCATCTTATTTTCACAAAGTCATTTCCTTTCTTCTAATCAGAGCTCTCGGTATCTCCTTTTGATTTTATTTTTTTTGCCTTAATCATCTTACTTTCCTTAGCTTGTTTTCTTGCTTTCAGTAAGCATTCTTACTCTCCTATTTTCTTTATCATGGCTTTGTCTTTGGGTAATTCTAGTAAGGAGAGAACTAAGAGTGATAAATAGAGAGTTAGTAATTCCTCGGGGACCGAGGTTGAGAGTTCTACTGAAAGCTCACCCAAAGGTTTTTTTATAGAGCTCTTTCGAGAATCCTCACTCGGAAAAATCAAGCTCATTGAATGTGGATGAGGCTATTTTTTGGGTGGAACGCGGCCTAGTTATACCTTGATAAATGTTCAAGAAGATATGGTTGCGGATGCTCGGGAGATTTTATATTTTTTTGAGCTTGAGGAGAATAAGTTGAGTAGTAGCTAGTTCAGTTTTACTAGGGAAAAATATTGAATCCCTTCGCAGTTCAGCCTAAGAGAGACTGAGGAGGGAGAGAGGGCGTATAACTTGCCCCCTGAGGATCCTCCATTTGAGTTATGTGTATATTTGGATAGCATCAAGGTCGGGCTTAGGTTTTCTCTCTACCTTTTTGTGCACTTTGTGGTTAACCACTATAGGATTGTGTTTGTAACAACCCATCCCAAGTGAGCTCTACCTCAGATGGTATCGTCACTTTTTAGTACAAAGCACTAACATTATCCATGAATCACCTCCTTGCCTTTGGTGTTGCTCTCAGCAGTAACACCAGATTGTTCACTATCACCTAAACATAATATTATCATCAGTTTCACTATCTCATAATTCAACTTATACCCTGCACTGGGTTAAATCCGTGAATGTTTATGCATGTTTCATTGTAACTCAAGATCAACAAATTTTTGGTTAAACTTATTTTCTTTTTGTTTGAATCCAAACTCAAATAATTTTTAAGAAAAGTACAAGGATTAAACTTTCCAAAATGAAATTCTTTCAATAAAAAAATAGAATTAAGGAAATTATCTTTCTAAAGATTTTTCTCAAAATTCTTGAAATCCGTTCTTGAATCAGTTATAATCATTACTGGATTATGAAATCCTTAAAATTCATTAGTGTTTGTGAGGTTTTCTAGAGAGATAATGAGTTGTAGAGAGAGAAAGCTAAGTTTAAATGTTTAGAAAAGAGATTTTTGAACGTCTCAAAACTATTTATATGAAAAAATTTGACTGATCGATCAACCACCCAGCCGACCGTTTGGTTACTAGTAAATTTTCAGAATTTACAAGCTAAAACACCAAAGCTTTACAAACTGACTGACCGGTCGATTGGTCACCTTGCCAATCGACCACCAAACATCCAAACCATTAATCGACCAACTAACCAGCTGGCCAGCCGACCAACTACCCCTACTAATCGACTAACCAGTCGATCGGTTGAGTGACCAGTCAACCATCCCGAGTGACTGTTGTAATGACCCATCTCGGGTTGGTCACCCCCGAGACGGTGTCATCACATTTTGAAAATCCTAGCACGACACATATATGCAACAAGAAAAAATATTACTAACATAAATTTTTATTTTAATCCTCAACCCTTAACAGGGGAGGCACAAAAATCTAATATTGACTTAAACATAAAATATAACGTAAAATGCACAAATATTTACTAATAAAATATTTATTTCATTTTTCCATTTGTTTGAGGATGTCGTCACGTACGTGGCTTACAAAAAGATGATTTCGTCTTACTCTCAACCCACCAGACTATTTATCATGTCTGCTACATGAAATCATCTTTTTATAAGCCACGTACGTGTCAACATCCTTAGACAAATGAGAAAATGAAATAAAAATTTTATATGTAAATATTCATGCATTTTACATTGTATTTTATGTTTAAGTCAATATCAGATTTTTGTACCTCACTTGTTGAGAGTTGAGGATTAAAATAAAAATTTCTGTTAGTATTACTTTTTATTATTGCATATATGTATCGTGCTGGGATTTTCAAAATGTGATGACATCGTCTCGAGGGTGGCTAACCCGAGATAGGTCGTTACAATTTTGGTATTAGAGCATTAGGTTTTAAGATTCTGTAGACAGCATGAGAACTTAAAAAAGTGGAAGATCTAAATAAACTATATTTTAAATATAGAGTATGAGGATGACACGTGGACGTGCTAAAGCTAGAGGTAGAGTTCTAAATCAGAAGGGATATGGTAGAACCCCAATTTTTAGAAGAACTGAAGTAGAAGAGGAAGTTGAGTCTGTAATTCCCGCGAGGGAACATATTGATAGTGCAGCTGATACTAGTAGAGCTGGGAGAGAATCTAAGGTTAAGAATGATGAATTGAGAGAAGCTTTTAATCATGCTATAGAGAGGATGAATGCAGCTGAAGAAAAGGCTGATAATCTACAGAGAAGATTAGAGGAAAGGAGTAGAAGAGAACCTGATGTGGTGAAGCAAGAGATTCATGAGGGAGAATGTTTGTTTGCACATGAGATGCAAGGTGATTGTTTTGTGAGATTTTTTAAGTTTAAATCCCAGTGTTTTAGAGTATCTGTAAATCCTGTAGAAGTTGAGCAGTGGATCAGACATGTTGAAAAATATTTTGAGGTCTTACAAGTGACAGATAGACAGAAGTTTGTTTTTGCTTTATTTATGCTGAAGGGTGAGGCTTCTCAATGGTGGAAGGATATTTTTCCTAGGGTAAGTGATGAGAGAAAAATATTGCATATTTTGACCACTTAATTTACATTTGTTAGCTTAGGATTTTGTTACCTTGAGTTGTTTTCGTTGTTTTTCAGGTTTACAAGCACTGGGAAAGGAAATTCACTAAAATTGCCAGAATTGCCCATATAGATCAATCATCTTTGAAAATTAAACTGTATTGATTCAAGAAGAACCAGGATATGAGCCATATATGCTTAGAAAGATCCAGAAGTCTATTTTCTGGAGAATTTTACGGCTCGTAAAAATGATTTTTCTACAGAAAGTTATGGCCATTTTAGTAGACAAAGGTCAGGTTGTCCGGGCTGTGCGGGATTTCAGCGTGAACAGAAGTTTTGAAGGGAATGTGAAGACTTAAATCCCACATCCCACATCGGTTGAAAACACATTTCTATATCCCACATCTCACATCGGATTGGAAACACATTGCACTCATGGTATTTGCCTATATAAGACTCACTCCACTTCATCATTCAGTGTACAATTCTTGAGCCACTTTGGTGTTTACCGGTGGACGTCCGCTAGCATTCTGGTGGATCTCGAAGGCTTTGTCACCATGAGGGGAAGCGCCGCCCGTCAGCGAGTGGAATTTCTCCCATGTAAAGTTATTTATTTATTTCTTTACATTTAGTTGTTTTAGTTTAAATGTTTAGCACTTTTATTATGAATTGTAGTTTCATAGTTATGAGTGGCTAGACTCTTCAGCTAAGGTTAAAGATGAAGCCCCGCCGTTGTTTGGCATAGTAGTTCAGATTTGCTTGTACAAATCTGACAATTTTTAGTATAAATGTTCTGTCAATTATTTGAGTTAATCTTATAATTGATTGAGTTTAAATTGTCTGTTGGATATTCCTTGTGTTTCATCTGATGGATACATTGAATGCTTTTCGATTAAATTGGATTTCCCTTGTGATTTGTTAAGAGCGGATACATTGGACGCTTTTGGTTTAATTGAGATATTCTTTATTTTTTGTCTTATAGTTGGATTCATGGACTGTTTTGATAGGCTATATTTTTAGAACATATATGCTTAACTTCGGTGGGGTGGATTTGGAAACCTTAGTGTTTTAATTATTAGTTTTTAAATCAACTTAATTTAGTTTATATTTCTTTTGCAATATCATTTACAATTCAGAACTAGGTTAAGATAAAGTTAATTTAGATAAAAAAAATATATTTTCACAACGCAATTCCCTGTGGATTCGACCTCGCACTTGCACAACACTATATTGCAAACGACTTGTGCGCTTGCGAGTAATTTAAAACTCACAACAGTAAGCACACCGGTAGAACAACCTTTAATTTGGAGTAAGTTTAAAGATGAGTTCTTTGCAAAGTATTTACCAGATACCTTTCGGGCACAACAAGAGAGAGATTTTATTCATCTAAGACAGGGAAGTTTATTGGTGACTGAATATGATAGTAGATTCATAGCCCTGTCAAGGTTTTTACCTAAATTAGTGAATACAGAGGAGAGAAAGTGTAAGATATTTTCATATAGATTACACTATGACATTCGAACTAAACTCTCTTATATGGGCATAAGAAATTATGTTGTACTGGTGGATAAAGCATTACAAAGTGAGAAGGATTTAATGGAGTTTAGAGGTAGGCTAGATTGGCTGAAGAGGTCTAGATTTGAGGGATCTAGAGGTGGTAGCAGTATAGGTGTACAGGGTGGGAGACCACCCCAGAGAGGGCGTTTCTTGTCACAAGGAATTGTAGTGCAATGTCAGAGGCAGGCAAGATCTGTTGCTTCTGTAGCTCAGAGTAATACCGATGGGACCCCTAGATTTAGGAGACAAGCTATAGGAATTGGGGGTTATGGTAGAGGAGTAAGTATGCCACTAGGGGGAAGTGGTAATCTGATGTATGATCGAGAGACAATGGCCTACTTTAGATGTAATCAGACGGGGTATCTGTCTCGAAATTGCCTTACACAGATATGCTTTGTATGTGGTGGGGGAGGACATATTGCTGCAGATTGTCCAGTGGACAAATCTGCTGACATAGGCGTTGGAAGTGTTGGGAGAAGATCAGTGGAGAGAGGTGGTAGATCAAGGAGTGTGCAGGGCAGAGGTCGAGGATCAGTAACTAAGCGAGGACATAGCAGTCAGTTTCAGTCCAGAGATAGTATAGTCTATGCATTGACCTAACAGGATGCACAAGCCACTCCTGATGGTGTTATGGGTATGATATCTATCCTTGGTAAGCCTGCTAGATTATTGATTGATCCTAATGCAACCTATTCTTTTGCATCTAGTATTTATATGAAATCTATTGATGCTAATGCTAGTCCTTTGATGCATGCGATTATTGTTGAGGTTCCTACTAGAGATAGGGTTATTAGCAGGACAATCTATCGAGGTTGTGTGATTAATATTGCTGATAGAGAATTTGAAGTTGATTTATTGCCTTTAAATATGACAAATTTTGATTTAATTCTGGGGATGAATTAGTTATCTGCATATCATGCTTGGGTAGATTGTTTTAGGAAAAATGTGGTGTTCAAGATACCAGAACAAGAGTAGTTTAATTTTCAATGAGAAGGTAAGATACTTGCTAATTGTCTTTATTTCTGCCTTAATTGCTAGTAAATGGTTGAAGAAGGGTTGTGAGGGGTATTTGGCATATGTGGTGGATTCTAGCAAGGAAAGTAGGAAGTTAGAAGAAATCTTGGTAGTGAAAGATTTTTCTGGCTTATTCCCTGAGGAGTTGTCTGGTTTGTCTCCTAATAGGGAAATTGAGTTTTCTATTGAGGTGATTCCAGGATCAACACTCATATCCATAGCACTCTATAGAATGGCACCAGTTGAATTGAGAAAGTTGAAAGTTCATCTTCTGGAGTTGCTAGATAAGTAGTTTATCCGACCTAGTATGTCACCCTGGGGAGCCCCTGTGTTATTTGTCAAGGAAAAGGATGGGATAATGAGGTTGTGTATTGATTATAGACAGATGAATAAGATCACCATCAAGAATAGATATCCTTTGCCCAGGATAGATGATTTATTTGAGCAGTTACAAGGAGCTAGAGTGTTTTCTAAGATAGACCTAAGATCGGGTTATCATCAATTGAGAATAAAGGAGGGGGACGTGCCTAAGACTGCTTTTAGGACACATTATGGCCATAATGAGTTCTTGGTGATGCCATTTGGGTTGACTAATGCTCTTGCAGCATTTATGGACCTTATGAATCTAGTGTTTAAACCATTCTTGGATAGAATTGTGATTATGTTTATTGATGATATTTTGATATATTCCAAGAATGAAGAGGAGCATATGCAACATTTGGAGACAGTGTTGGAGATTTTGAGGAGAGAGAAATTATATGCGAAGTTCTCTAAGTGTGAGTTTTGGTTGAGTGAAATATCTTTCTTGGGGCATGTTGTGTCGGGAGAAGGGATGGCAGTTGACCCACAGAAAGTAGAAGCGGTGTTGAATTGGGAAATACCCACGAGTGTAACTGAAATTAGAAGCTTTTTGGGGTTGGATGGTTATTATAGGAGATTTATCCAAAAAATTTCTATGATTGCTGGACCATTGACTAAATTGATCAGGAAAGACGTGAAGTTTAGGTGGTCAGAGGAATGTGAGAGAAGTTTCCAACTATTGAAAGAAAAACTGACTACTGCCCCAGTATTAGTCCTTCCTTCTGGTGATGAAGGATTTGTAGTTTATAGTGATGTGTCACATCAGGGGTTGAAATACGTGTTGATGTAACATTAGAGAGTTATAACTTATGCGTCTAGGCAACTAAAGAACCATGAGAGGAATTACCAGACCCATGATTTAGAATTGGCTGCCATAGTTTTTGTTTTGAAGATTTGGAGACATCATCTATATGGAGCCAATTATGAAATTTTTACTGATCATAAAAGCTTGACGCATTTACCGACCCAGAAGGAGTTGATTTGAGGCAGAGGAGGTGGATGGAGTTGATTTGTGATTATGACTATACAATTCATTATCATCCAGGAAAGGCTAATGTAGTAGCTGGTGGTTTGAGTAGAAAAGCTGCAGGAAGATTAGCTGTTATTGGGAATCATAATACCAGCTTGATGATAGAATTAAGAAGAATGAGGATGTAGTTGATTGTCAATGATAGAGGACTATTGATGGCAAATATGGTGATATAATCTTTTATTATTGATCGGTTATTACAAATGCAAGGTAGAGATGAGGGGATAAAGAAGATCAGATGGGAAGTGTTGAGTGGGAAGTCAATTGAGTTTAGAATTAGAGAAGATGGTATAGTAGTATTGGGGCATAGAGTTTGTGTTCCTGATAATGTGGAGATGAGAAAGGAGATACTAATACAGGCTCATGATTCTGTATATTCCATGCACCCGGGTAATAATAAGATGTAGAGGGGATTGAGATATAATTATTGGTGGTCAAGGATGAAGAAGGATGTAGCGGAATATATTTCTAGATGTTTGACTTGTCAATAGGTGAAGTATGAGAATAGACATCCAGTAGGTTTATTACAACCTCTTCCAGTACCTAAATGGCCATGGGAAAACATCTGTATAGATTTTATCTCTGGTTTTCCCCGTACCCAGAGGGGACATGACGATGTGTGGGTTATAATGGATAGACTTTCTAAGTCTTCACATTTTCTTCTTATTAAAACTACCTGGAGTCCAGAAAAGTTGACTGAATTGTATGTAGCGGAGATAGTAAAATTACATGGAGTACCCTTGAGTGTCGTATCAGATAGAGATTCTTAGATTTACCTCTAAATTTTGAAGGGGTTTACGGGAGAATTTTATAGAGAGTCATGAGAAGATATCAGAAAAACAGAAGGTAATAATGTAATGTTTATTTTTGAATTTTTAGCATACATGAAATTTCCTGAAATTCAAAGTGAGAATTTTCAAAGGGTATAAATTATAGAGAATTGAAGAATAAATTAGAAATTTAATATAAGTATTATGTCAGGTGTTGACGATCAGCAACCGAGGGAAATTGCTGAGAGGAGCAGAAAGGGCAAAGAGGTGATCCACGGGTAGCTTTAAGTGCTATGTGGTGAGTTAGATTTATTTTCAGTAATCTAAATAAAAATGAAATATCTAGTGATAATATTAAAATAAATTATTAGCTTATGCTTTGGTGGTATATAAAAATTTAATTGATAGGTATGATATAAATATTGGACATGTAGAAAATTCTTATGTGAAAAGAAATATTATTAGAATAATGAGTCGATTTAATAATGATAGTGATAAATAAAATTCTAGATAAGTTATGGTTGATAAATGGATGTGATATACTAGAAGAAGAAATCAGTTAAATTTATCAAGTGGAAATTTGAGGAAAGACAGGATAGCAAAATTTAATATTTGAATTCATGTTGTTCTTATATTATTGTTCATATGTATATTTCGTATCATTGTTCATAGACATGTGTATAAAATAAAGGAACCGAGAGGGGGCCGGTCTAATTGAAAAACCGTGATAACTGGTATATACTAGAAATAAAGGAAAACCATGATAGCCAGTTTATGCTGGAAAAAGGAAAAAACTGTGGCAGTCGGTATATGCTGGAAATAAATACCGTGAAAGTTGGTATATGCTGAAAAAGAAAAGAACCAGGAGGGGGTTGGTCTAAGATTAAAACATGTTGACATGTGGGAAGACGTTCCCTAATAATAATAATTCGTGCATTGCATCTGTTTTACATGTTGATATTTTTACTGAAATGTTGTTGATATTTTGCATTTATTTATAAATAAATGAGTCTCACAGAGAGACAATTATAGTGAGAGAGAGACATAGAAGTATGATATGATAAGAATTATTTAAATATTAGACTATATGCTATTATCCAGTCATATGAGAAATAAATGATTAAATATAACAGGCTATTTATATAAATTGAATACTTCTAGTAAATTTAATTCACTGAGCTTGTGAAGCTCATCCTTCATTGTACAATAATTTTATATAGCAAATAGGACAAATAGTTTGGTGGGTTGAGAGTCAGATGAAATCATCTTTCTATAAGCCACGTAGTGTCAACATCTTCAGACAAATGAGAAAATGAAATAAATATTTTATTTGTAAATATTCAAGCATTTTATGTTGTATTTTATGTTTAAGTCAATATCAGATTTTTGTACCTCCCCTGTTGAGGGTTGAAGATTAAAATAAAAATTTCTGTTAGTATTATTTTTTATTGTTTCATATATGTGTCGTGCTAGGATTTTCAAAATGTGATGACACCGTCTCGGGGGTGGCCAACCCGAGATAGGTCGTTACAACTGTGCCCCATTTTTTTTGCATTTAAAATTGTACTTTTTCCTTCCTTGGATATTTCCTAACTCTTTTCTTCAATGTATTCAAACTCGTTCTTCAAAAATGTTTCAAACTCCAATTTTCAAATCACATGTTTGTATGATAAATATATGCAAATATGCAATTTTACCACTTTATTTTTACATTAAGGGTATGGGCCTTACATTGTTAGCCCAGCTCGTACCCAAATTTGTGCATCTCTTAATAGGTTTTATTTATTTACTCCTAACAGTAATACCAAAGGAAATTGCGTTTACTTCAGACAAAGAGCCAAGAGGAAGGTAATGATGAAGAACCCAAGCTCGGTGAAGAACTGGCAGAACAAGTTCTTTATTCAGAGTGAATACGAGTTTAATATGCCAAATGAATAGTACTTGACCTTTTAAAAAAGTCTTGTTATCCTTCTCTTAGTCCTGATAAGGAAAAGGCCCTAAAAAAAGTAGTAGATGGTGTTATTTTTGTCTCGGAGTTGGATGATAATAGCTCTTTCGCTAGGTATGAGCTTTTCCTTGGCAAGGTACCGACCATTTTGACTTGTACATTGTTTTCATTATAGATTTTTTTTCCTTATATCTTGATAATTGGCACATGTTCTTTTTTCGCAACCATGCCAGTGTGAGCCAAGTCTTGAAGACGGCAAAAGTCGCAAAGAAAAAACTGGTT
Source organism: Bretschneidera sinensis (assembly GCA_023935145.1). NCBI lineage: Eukaryota > Viridiplantae > Streptophyta > Magnoliopsida > Brassicales > Akaniaceae > Bretschneidera > Bretschneidera sinensis. The sequence continues at coordinate 88,765,796 of CM043698.1, forward strand.
GTTGAGGTTAGGGAGGGCAGTTAAAGTGTCAAGGAAAGGCATCGAGAGACTTACAATACTAAGGGTACCAAGGTTACTCATCTAGATCATGTGGCCTTTGTGAATTTGGAGGAGGTTCCTTCTATTGAGAAAGGCTCAGTGGCTTATGGGTTTGGGATTCCTGCTGAGCTTCCCACTCTTCCTCTGTGGTGTTCAGTCTTCTAACCTAATTGATTTATCAGGTGCTCGAGGGTTGCTCAGGAGCATATGATCAAGGGCATTCCACTGAAGGATATGGTGGAGCTGACTTTTGAGGCTCTATTGATACTGGTCAACATGGTCTTGGAGCTCAAGTCTAAGGTACAAATATTTTCCTTTATTTTTAATTTTATAAGTATTTGTGCTCAGGGTTTGTTTTTATCTTTTTCAGGCTAGTATCAGTGCAGAAATGCTTGCTCTGGGTTCGTGGACGTGAGCAACAAATTGAGAATTACAAGGCTCGGGTGGCCCAGCTCTAGGTTGAGTCCAATATCAAATATGAGAGGATCTATGTTGTTAAGAGGGAGGCGTCCATCCTTAGGAAGAATTTGATTGAGGCCAAAAAGGAGGCCAATGTACTAAAGGGCCAGCTTGCTTAAGTAGAGAAGAGGGTCGTAGAGGAATACTGAACTTCCAAGGCCCTGAAGGTTGACTTTGCGAAGGATCATGAGAAGTTTTTGGAGGAGTACAAGTCCTCTACAGATTTTGAGCAACAAGTGACCAACGAGGCTAGGGTTACTACCTCCAAGCCTTTGACATGGCTAAGGCTAAAGTTGTGAAGGCCTTTCCCAACCTCGACCTTTCTGGCATTGATGTCTATGATAATGAGACAACCATGGTTGGGGATGACTAAGAGGTCGATATCATAAGGGATGATGCTGACACTGAGGCTAGGAGTCCCGAGGCTTAGGATTTTTTTTTTTTTTTTTTTTTTTTGTAATTGGCTGGTAGGCCTACCTCTTGTAAATTTAACTAACTAATGAAAGAGGTATTTTTTATCCTATGTGTTTCTTACTTTTTTTCTTTTCATTTTGCCTTTATGAATGGCGTGATTGATCTTGCAATGCTTTCACTTTGTGATCGAGGTTTTGAATTTGGGATATTTTCTTGCTAGAGATCCTAAGTCGTGGTTTGGCATGCTTGTGAACTTTTCTCTTGAGCATGAGTCAAGGATTTCTTTCAAGCTTATTGCCTTAGGGTTATATGGAGAGGATGAGGAGTAGAAATTCTTTTAGAATTTTTAGCTATCGCACGCCAAAAAGTTAGTGGCGCTTGAGTCACTATTGTAATACCCGTATTCGTAAAGTAAAGGTAAAGAAGTAACTTAATAAATATGACATGAAATTAAAATAATATATATATATACATATATATATATGTATATATATATATATATATATATATACACACACACACACACACACATACGTGAAGGATTTAGTATTGAATAAAATAATTCTTTTGAAGAAAAAAAATGGACGTATCCAGCTTGGAACAGAAAAGAAAAGAAAAAGTTTTGTTTTTCTTAAAAAAAAACGTGGCACACCTGCTTCCAAGAGAAAATAGGAGTGTGCATGTAAGACACATTGCAATTTTGTGTCAAAACATTTGGGGTAGGGGGCTGAGACTGCTTATGTGTGTGTGTATATATATAATTTAAGTTATATTGTTTATTACTTACCAAATCATGTTTGGTTTTCTTATTTCTTCAATTCAAACTACTCTATTTCTTTAAACACTTAGGGACCGAAAGAAAGGTGTAAAGAGAAAAAATTTGAAGGGGTTTACGGGAGAATTTTATAGAGAGGCACGAGAAGCTCTAAGAAAAAAAGAAGGTAATAATATAAGTTTTATTTTTGAAATCTAGCATACATGAAATTTCCCGTAATTCAAAGTGGGAATTTTCAAAGGAAGTGAATTATGGAAGAATTAAAGAATAAATTAGGAATTTTAATATAAATATTATGTCAGGTGTTGACGATCAACAACTGGGGGAAATTACTGAGAGAAATATGAAATATCTAGTGATAATATTAGAATAAATTATTAACTTATGCTTTGGTGATAGATGAAAGTTTGTTGATAGGAATAATGGATGTGTAGAGAATTATTTTATGAGAAATAATATTATTGGAATAATGAGTCGATTTAATAATAAAAGCGATAAGTGAAATTCTTGATGATTTGATACGGTTGATGAGGAGAGGAAATTTAGTGGATCTTGATAAGCTATGATTGATGATTTGATGTGATTTATGAGGAGAGAAATTTAGTGAAATTTTTTTCAAATAATAATTTGAGAATAATCAAGATAGCTAATTTAAATATTTGAATTCATGTTTTTTTATATTATTGTTCATATGTATATTTCATATCATTCTTCATATGTATATGCATAAAATAAAAGAACTGGGAGGGGACCAGTCTAATTGAAAAACCGTGACAGTCGGTATACACTGGAAATAAAGGAAAACCGTGACAGCTGGTATATGCTGGAAATAAATGAAAACCATGACAGCCGGTATATGCTGGAAACAAAAGAACCAGGAAGGAGTCGGTCTAAGATAAAAACATGTCGATATGTGGGAAGATGTTCCCTAATAATAATTCATGCATTGCATCTGTTTTAAATATTGATTGTATTACTGAAATGCTGAAGTGTTGTTTGTTATTGTACATTTATTTATAGATGAATGAGTCTCACAGAGAGACAGTTATGGTGAGAAAGAAACATAGAAATATGATATAATAAGAACCATCTAAATGGTAGACTTTATGTTGTGAACCTCTGATAAGTGCTTAAATATTCATATCTAAGCCCTTTCATTTACATTTGTTAAGTCCTATTTTATGTTAATTTAGTTCATTTTACTTCATTTCTGTGTTTTACATGCTTTTATAGGGTTTTGGAGAAGAAAGAAGCATTTTGAAGCTTAAAATGAAGAAAACTGGAAATCTTGGAGCAGCTACTGCTTGGAGTGCGATCGAGTGCACCAGGCATACGATCGGGCACAATAGCACATGCGCGCATGGGCAATCGAGCGCAGTAGCAATCACGCACACAGGACAGATCGAGCGCATAATTGCAATCGAGCGCACCGCGTGTGCGATCGAGCGCACCTGTACGGGCGTGAACAGTAAAGTGGCAGAACCAGTTTTGGAAATAAAAGAGTTTTGTGGTTTAGGAATTCATGAGCCTTCTAGGATTATTCAGCCCCTATAAATACACTTGTAAAACACACAAAGAAGACATCGTTTCTTTTACCTTTTGTTTAGTTTGGAGTTGTAAGCTTTAGGAGAGAATTGACGCCTCTTCTCTCGGGTTTACTCTTTCCCCTTTATTTTATGAATATGTTTACTTCATTTAGAATGTGTAACTAAACACCTATAGGGCTCGATTGAAGCCCTAGTTATGTTTTTCCACATATATATTCATTGATTATCTTTGCTAAAGCCTTGTTAGAATGTTTAACTTGATTAATGCCTGTTTATATTTACATTCCTCATATGTATGTGCTTGATCAACGTATGCATGTGGCATGGATAGGTTAGTCGAATCAATTTGGATGACCAAGTCCTGGGTTCGACATTAGTAACAAGGGAAATCTTATCCGGATACCCAGATTAATCAACGTGGGAAACCAGGAGCGGACCAAGCCCTAAGTCCCGTGTGGTTGCCGATTTCCATAGCCCTCATGCTCTCGTAAGGAACAACTCAGTATACACCCATTCTGAATCCCTTAAGAGAGAAAAGAGTTAGAGTATACACCATGCCTAACTCGTTGCATAGGGAGATCAAAAGCCTAAGGTGTGGACCAAGCCCTTAGGTTGGCAACTATTAGATATTCATGATAAGACTAGAGCATTGAAACCTTATTTAGTGGGAAAGTATAATTAATGGTGCATATCGTAGCCCTATGTTCTCATTATTGTTATTTACTCACACTCAAACTGTTATTTCTCTTTTAAACTTAAAGAAACTAATTCTAGATAGAAATTCACCAATCCTTGTGGAAATGATCTCGCACTTGCACACTATGCTACCACAGACCTTGTGCACTTGCAAGTAAAACAAGAACGATTATTTGCATATTTATTTAGGTAAATAATCGCTCAATAACCTCATTACGAGGTAATTATGAGATAATTGATAGTCTTAAGGTGAACAAATATATAAGAAGAAGAGATTGATAGAGAATGAGACTTATGATATATGTAGTGATAGTAGAATGCTATTATCAAGTTATATGAGATATCTATAATTAAATATGAAAAGACTATTTTTAAAAATTTAATACTTCTAGTAAATTTAACTCATTGAGCTTATGAAGCTCATCCCTCATTGTACAATGATTTCAGGTAGCGAGCAGGACAGATAGTTTGGTGAGTTAAGATTCAGACGAAATCATTATTTGTAAGCCATGTATGTGTCCACATCCTCAAACTAACGAGAAAATAAAATAAAAGTTTATTTGTAAATATTCATGCATTTTACATTGTATATAATGTTTAAGTCAAGATCAAAATGATGTCTCCCCTGTTGAGGGTTGAGGAATGATGTAAAAATTTCTGTTAGCGTTATTTTCTTGTTACATATATGTGTCATGCTGGGAAATTCAAAATGTGACAACACAGTCTTAGGGGTAGCCAACCTAGGATGGGTCGTTACAACTATCCTCAAGAACATGTGCCAAGGAGCTGAGGTGTTCGAACCATTATCCTCGATTTTTAAGGGAATATGGGCCAATGAGCTTTCGAGCCTTTGTAATCTGGTTCTATGAAGTAGGAGATAAGGTGCTCAGGCTAGTGTCATTGGGTTTTTCTGGGCTTAGGAGCTTGTCCAAGTCCTTATGCATGGGAGTGTGTTAGTCCTTGAGCTTTTAGAGTGATCAGATCTAAGGTGAGTGACCCTCGAAGGGGGGAAGATCCCTAATTTAGTTGTTATGCCACTTTTCGAGCCTAAATATACATGTCTTAGTGCCTCAGCGATGAGGGCTTTGGTGCGTTGGAAATAATGTCTTATGCGCATCGAAGATGATGACTTGTTTAACATGTTTGACCTAACTTCAAAAGTGAGTACTCCTGGTGTTTTATGTAAGTCTCTTACAAAGAAGACATATGGATGAAATAATAGATGATTTTATATATTAAGTAGATATGATGAAGCTACAAAGATAGCCAAAATTGTAAAAAAGAAAAGAAAAACTACGTTACTGATAGAATTCTTGAGGTTCTAGGTGTTTCAAATTCGTGGTATCGATCAGTCGCTAGTCGAAGCAAATTGTGGATCTTCAATCCCCAATGGTCAGGCCTTAATCTTTCTGTGCCCCTTGAGTGAGCTGAGATAGCATAAGCGAGATATTGATTAAATTTTGTGGACTTTCTTGGCGCCATTGTCTATGTGGAATTTCATCTTTAGGTGGTTGGTGGAGACTACCGCCTTCATAGGGTTCTGGCTTGGCTTGCTGAGGATGGCATTATAAGAGGACAAATGCTTAACGACCAGGAATATGATCATGACAATGGTCTACTGAGGGGTCAATCCTGTTATGACTGGCAGGACAACACTGCCCTTTGGAAATGTTGGCTCTCTTAAGATCCAGTAAAGTGGGGAGGGGACTAGTCTAAGTTGGTCATCACTGAGTCCTATATTCTTGAACGCATCATAGTACATGATGTCAACTGAACTTCCATTGTCAACTAGAATACTTTTTATGTTGTAGTTCTCGAGGAGCAGAGTGAAAATCATCGCATCATTATGGGATGTTTTCATCCCTCTAGGTCATCTTCAGTAAAAGAGATTATATGCTCTATCATTGCCTTTTTGTTCATCCCATTAATAGATACTACTGGCATGCTATAGGCCTTCTATACTTGGTGTGATGGTCCACCAGTGACTGAGCCTTCGAAGATGGTTATAATGGTGCCGGTAGTTGTGGGCTTATCTTCCCTTATTACCTCGCGAGCATTTTTCGTCAAAGATTTCTTTTCTTGGGCTTCACTTGGGGCTTCGTCTAGGGCTTTAGCTAGGGGCTTGCCTAGGGCTACGTCTTTACTGGTCTCTTTCGTTCCTCTAGTATGCTGGGGTTCCAATACATTCTTTCAAATATCCTCTCTGAATGAGGGATTCTATCTGTTCTTTAAGTGCATGGCATTCCTCTGCATCGTGGCCAGCATCGCAGTGGAATCAGAACCATAAGGATTTGTCCTTATTTTCACTGGCCCTCTTGGGTATTGCAAGTCAGAAAACTAGGCATATAGCTCTCAAATCTACGGAGAGGTTTCTCAATTTCATTGCGTTCTATAGACACCCAATTTCGTTCCAAATTTTTTTAACGGGTTGCACGTGGGTTTCTTATGATGAATCTTTGATCCAAAAATGCTCGAACTTGGTAAATTTAAAGGTTTGAATTTAATTGTGGAGTAGAACCAATTGCAAGCCCTTTCTATTCAATATTCTAAATCCATTTTGAGCTTAAGAAAATTGAGTCATTTGATTCCATCAATTTCTTACCCAAAGTCTTCAATTAAATTTTGACCCAATCCAAAACACCCTAAAGCCCATTGATTTTTGTTAAGCCCAAACACTTTTGGCCCAAATTCCAAGCCTAAAAAGACTTCAAATTTTTGTGGGTGAATTTTCAATTTCACCCTTCACTTGGCACCTTTTGATTGCTTTCACTTTTT